>JAWQUT010000567.1:92422-110727 GCA_033807755.1 Ellobium chinense | reverse complement strand
TCCTCCGTCCCCCCGACAGTGCCATCGCTTGATTGGGATCACCAACTCTTCTTTTCTTTTCTCTTTGTCCCGTTTTTCTTTCCTTTCTTGTCCCCTTTCCTCCTTCCATCTTTCTGGGGGCTGCACAGATGCAAGTTCCGATTCTGTCCGCAAACATAGAAATTTATTTTCGTCTACATGAAGAACATAATGAATTCCAGAGGCTACAGACTCCGATGTCTGTTTTCTTCTTTGATAATTGAAGGATGGATTTTCTTCCTGGAAAGGATAATTTCTTTGTTTCTGTAAATTCTATAATTTACTATTCATTCCGTTCAATCCTTATTTACTCAATCGTGTCTTTTGCGTAATTGCAATATATCTTTTTTTTTCTTCAGAAAACAAAAGATATAAATGTTTAAAACAGCCAGGTCCGTTTAATTTCACTACTGGCCTTAGTGCAGTTCTATTTTCATGTTTTTGTGATGCCGCGATTTAGCTGAGCCGACTATATTAATTAATTAATTAATTGGTGTTTGAAATTTCTTCGCTAGTACACACATTTGGATTTAACTTCACTTGTAAATGAAGCACACGTCTTTAGCAACATCCTCTTCATTTTTGAAACGTTTAAAATGGACTCACTTTGTGTGAAACTAAAACAACTTTGTGCATCAACAAGTCATCTTTGTTCCCTTTTCACCACACTTCCCAATATCCCCGCGTCTCATGGCCAGCTTGCTAAGCTGTGTCTTTGAGAAAATACTGGACTATAGATTTTTCTGACTTTCTTTCCTTCTTCTTCTACTTTGGCACCATTCTCAGGACCAGCACGAAATTGTTACGTCGCTGGATAACCTCTTCACCCTGACACCCTGGCCGGGGAACCAATCTTCTTTCATTTACACTCTTCTTACAACCATGTGGACTTGTCTTTTCTTTTCCTTGACACTTTGCCAAAATGTGACTTGCTTCGTTCATAATATGATGGCACACTTGGTCCTCTTGTGTTCGATGTGAACGTTGTGTAGACTCTATGTAACTTCGGTGAGATGATGCTATAGGTGAGATGATGCTATAGGTGAGATGATGCTATAGGTGAGATGATGCTATAGGTGAGATAGTGCTATGAGATAGGAAACGTACTAGGAGAGCGAGGCAACAGAAGATCTTTGAAGGAAGATATCCCTATCTAGCAAGTGTTTCGGCTCTTTGACTTCCTGGCACCTTTAGGAACTGGGTCTCACTTTGGTCATGACTCCCAAATGTCAGTCTGTTGATTATGATGTTAAAAAAAAACAACCAACTAATATACGACAGCTTATTGGAGAACTGACATATTATATGTGTTTAAAAAAAACAATTCTGATCTAAAGTTTGGGATATTTTGAAGGGAACTTTTGTAACAGGAGAAAGACTAAGATTTCAACAAAACCTATTTTACATCTCCTCTTTCATATCCATTTTGCCACCCGTAACCAAGAAACAGCTGTGTCAAGTTATCTCCACTTCCAATACAACTGTCCCTTCTTAAATGACCAAATGTAACCTTCTGTACTCACCAGGGTTTTGTCATAGTCGATACTTTGAGTTGACTACTTAAGAAGGGTCCATTATATTCAAGAATTATTGACCCAGAAAAGTATTGCTCCTGTATTCATCAAATACATAAATTTTGCTCCAGATGTCTCGGTCGACAAGTCAGAGAGCCACTCCCAAAGTGCTTAACATTATTAGGTTTGATCTAGAATACCATCGTGTTGTTGTATTGGGTCTTTCCTTAAAAATCTGTTTTAGTTGCCTCAATATCAGCAAGAATTTTCTCTATCCGCAATAGTTTCCTAGTAATTTTGAAGTAAATATTCCCGAGCAAACACTCGACTTTAGACTTGTTATAAAGGATGTGTTTATCGCGAGTAGACAGCTTGGTTAGAATTGTTAAGAAAAAATACACTCCTGAAATTGATGCTGGCTATTTTGGCGAGTGGAGCCAGATCTGTGAAAGATGACCAGACCTGTTAAAACATGCAAAGATTTGATTTTACTGCATCTACAGTTCCCTAGTGTGTAAAGCCCATTCGGTGGTTGTTTGAAGGAAGAACGCGTATAGTGCTGGCTTTATTCATCGGTAATAGCCTTTACTTTCTCAACACGTCATAAGGTCATCGGCAGAATCTGTTCACTTGATTGGTCCGTATCCCTACCCACTCTCAGAGATGATCAGGCTCCCTGTTTGTTGAGACATGGAAACCACTGTTTTTGACTCCTTCTAAACCAGTCGAGACGCACTCGAAATATATGTTGATTTACATCATATACCTTCTCTCCTCACAATTTGCTTTGGCATGTTGAGCGGTCTGCTCCGTAGTCGGCTGTCATTTCTGACTTGCCATTTGCCCAACCACCGGCGGGGCCAAAATGCAGGATTTACGGTGCTGGGGCAATGTTCTGGAATCAATTTCGGGCGAGCTCCCATTGTCCAACTGCGTCGTGGCTTGCACGCCACCTCTATTTGAAGGTCATAAATCAGAGATGTGATTTTCATTGATTTAGCGTGGCCGACTCACGCAAACGCCTGGGAAGCGCAAATATAATGGTACAGAATGATCGTGGATAAACATGGACTGCGTTGACTCTAGCTGTCCTTGTAAATCAGTGAAAATCAAGTCTGCTGAGGAAAAAAAAAAGTTCAATGTACCAGTCCGCCAAGAGGGTACGGTCCGTGGCTCAACCGAAACAACGAGAAGTGGGAACATAATAACCTTAGAATATCGATATGAAAATGGCTTGATGCAATATAGTAAAATTCGTAATATTGAGGTAGACTTAATATCGAAGTCGGCTGAACAATGAATAATAAAATAAAACTGAATCTGTGAATGTGAAAGTCGTACTTAATAGCACGATATGCTTACTGAAGTCACAATGTGAAGACGTTTTCATGAAAGATAAAGAATCTCCAGATCCAGGATGTGTTGGTACGTGAAGATATTTTACGGAACGTTTAGGACTGAAGACCTCAAAGGGCTTTTTTTTGTTGTATGACGGTCAAACAGCTGAAAAATATCGTATTTAGTAGTTCAGAGAGCGCCACTTCTACATGCAAAAAAGACACAACTTCATTTGTTATATAGACAAGGTGTGTGAAGGGAAAACATTTTCGGTATATAAGATCAAGTGCTAGATGGAAAGGGCAGACTCTTATGGAGCGCAGCTTACATTTGCCTACTCAGGGTCCTCGGATAAAGTTGTAAAGATAGAAAGTGTTTTGTTAAAGCTCGGTTGACACAGCGCATAACTGGATGTAGATCGTCTTGCTCAGAGTTTCATCGCTGATCTCAGATCATCTCATTTCATACCACACACTCTTTTTGTCAACACTGACATTGAACACCTCAGTGATCCTTTCCTGGTGACATTACTTACATAATGTGTATTGTACAACTGGACTGCTTTGTGCATCTGTTAGGCTAAATCGGGATAGTTAGTTCATTCATTCATTCATTCATTCATTCATTCATTCATTCATTCATTCATTCATTCCTGTCAAAACTGAGCTTCAGACTTGGCATTCCTCAAACGTTTCGACACTTGGAATTCAGTAAAACAGTTATACAGCCGGGCACGATTATTTTGATCACTTGCAAGCCGAAATCACGGTTCCCTCCAACAAAACATATGTCCCTATACCAATACATCACTTTTTTATGAAAATTTGGCAAACTGGAACAAGATGAGGGAGGCTCGAAGATTTCGGGTTATCCGTGCTCGACGGCATGATTACATTGTAGATTAATTGTCCCTGCAATAATTTCTTTCATGTTAAAAGTCTTTAAAAATTACATACCAAGACTGGTACCCTTCAACACGTTGGGGAAGAAATGTGAAATGATTTCAATCTGAGCGATGTTTTTTTTACGTGCATCATAGGATGAGGAAGGGGAAAAGGGAGAAGGACGAGTGGGAAGGGGGTGGAGGAGTGGAACCACTTGCAAAGATGGAAGGCGACATCCTCAATTTCCGGTGGCGCGCAGTAATCCCCCCTTCTTTATAAAAGGGACTTGCATAGGTCTGGGCAGAACCAAGATCATGCGAACATACTAAAGTGTAGAGGATGAAAAGTTCATTGCTTGTAGTTCAATCCGAAAATGTGATTTGTTTAATTTGAGATCTGAAGATGAGTTCATTGAGTTATATACTTGTTTGACTTATATGCGCTGGTTGAAATTCCATTTCTGATGTTCTTCTTTAAGAAAATATTTTCTAGAGGAGGAAGTGTTATTTGGAAAAAGGGCCCTCGATTCAGTAGACTATAAATACCACCAGCCAGCCAGCTAGTCAGCTAGTCAGCCAGCCAGCCAGCCAACCAACCAACCAACCAACCAACCAAACATCTAGCCAACCAATAGACCAGCCGATGGACCGATCGACGGACAAAAGTCTCTCATATTGTCCATACATCTTGTATTCGCGAATTTGCCGCTTTTGCGACTTTATATTCAGTCTCCAGAAAGAGCAGGGCAGAGGAAAGCAACACTAAAGAAAATGGGAAAGATTTAAAAACACACAGAGAAGAAAAGATCACACGAGAGGCGAAAGACATAATGAAAGAAACGGGAGCCGGAGATTAAAGGAAGAAGAAAACAAGAAGGAACACACACAGCAAAGAGGGGAAGTTGGAAGCAGAAAATAGGAAAAAGAACACACACACACACACACACACACACACACACACACACACACACACACACACAAGAGAGAGAGAGAGAAATACGATGAGAAAAAGAAAGATAAAGAAAGAACATCATGTTGTCCGGAGTTTCCTCAGTGAAGACCTGCAGTGTCAATAACAGGCTGAGAGTAACTGATTTATCTGCTGAAGACATCACTGAATAAATTCTGGCACTAGACTAGGAGGAGTGTTTATCTTTGCATCCCCGTACTGTGGCTGGCAGACATAGACCGATAGTAGACATTATGATTTCAATCGACCTTATTGTAATTTCCCGTTTTGGAACGGAGGCCGCAGTGTTCGTATGTCTTGGCAAACAAGGTTTAATTTTAACTACCATTGAGAAAGACCGTCGCAGGTTTTTTTTTTTTAAATTCTGAGTTTAAAAACGAGATTTTATTTGCGCGGAGTCTAATATCATTAGGAGTGTCTTACATAAAACCTTAGACTGCGATTGGTCTCTCAAGAATTGCCCGGAAGTTGCAATATACTCTGGGAGCTGAAAGTCACCCAGGACAACCAGTTACTGTAGACCATCTAAATGTGCCACGCCGACCGATCCTCAGTTTTTGTACCCGCTAACCTTTCCTGATGGTGTAAAATAAATGAAGCAGCGTGGCCTTGCGGGTTTTGAATTCTTCTCACAGTCTCAAGAGTCTCATAATTTAAGGTTTGTGGATTCAACTCCCGAGTTGGACTTTTGCGCTATGGTGGCCTTGGGAAAGACGTTCACTTCCTTTCCCTTACCCTTATTGTCACCCTTGGATGTCATTTACAATATTGTGTACTTGTACAATCTTTATTGTATTGTGTATACATAACAAACTTCTCTGCATGGCACATAGAATGTCCTTTTTCCATTACAATAAACAAATAGATCTAGATCTTAGGTATGCATATGACATTGAGTGGAGATCAGTCATTGCTGGAGGATTCAGCAACTTTTAAAAATCAAATAATGACAGTGATGTGGTTTATGAGTCTCGTATCGAAGCTAAAGCCAGCTCACGTGACTTCACAATATTATCACCCTAGTAGGCCAGATCATTTAAGACTTTCTCGACTTCCTGAGGAGTATACAGTGCTGATGCCATTTACAGGCTCTGGTCATTAGCATTCTGACAATATCTTCCACTGCCTTTAGCTAGGTATCTATTTTACCTACTGGTGAACTGAAGAAAACGTGAATGAAATCATTTCCCAAGACACTTATAACATGACCGTGGCCAGGAATCGAACCCACGACCTTTTGATCTTGAGCCCAACGCTGAAATCATTCAGTCACGCTGCTCCAACGTCTATTCATTCAGCTGCTCTTTGTTCAGAAATCCAATCTAATAAACAAAATATTTTCTATAAGCTCCACGAGTGCGGGAACAGCTAAACTGAGGATATTTTTGTAAGTGTTCGCAGGGAAAGTAAAGAGAGGTAAAGCGACAAGGACCTTTGGAAGAAGAAATGTCTGGCAAAATAGAAAAAGAAATGGCGATGCATCGTCGGGAGGGAATGTGTTTTGTAACGTCACATGCAGAGCAAAATATCTCTGGTAATGACAGCTAGTATCGTTTCTGAGTATTGATACTTTGAGTACACTGGAGTTTCGATACCACTTTGATAGTTTCGAAGTCAAGTATTTATGACCTAGATTCCCAGTTGTATCAAATTTATTGAAAGTTATTAAAAGCATAAAAAAATAATCGAATTGCCTACCCAACATTGAGAATAAACACTCAACTAGAATCAGTAATTTCGATACTTACAGAAAATGGCCGAGTATTGCGATACCTACACATTCAGCTTTCAGCCAAGAGTGATTTCCGGTCGGTTTTATCAGAGGTCTTGTTTTCTGTGTCTGTGGAGAACTGCAGTCTGTAGCTGGAACTCCCGGGGAGACCAGGCTATACAAAGTTAGCCTCCAAAATGGTCTAAGTCACTTCTGAATGAACGTGGAGGAAACATTTTTTATGGCAAAACACACACACACACACACACACACACACACACACACACACACACACACACANCACACACACACACACACACACACACACACACACACACACACACACACACACACCTAACACAAATATACACACAAACACACACACACACACGCCTAACACACACACACCAGTTCGCACGCACACGCACAACACACACATATACACACACACACGCACACACACACACACACACACACACACACACACACACACACACCCGCACACACCCACACACACAAACACACACACACGCACGCACACGCACACACACAAACACACACACACAAGCACAAAAACACGCACACACGCACACATACGGACACACATACACACACACACATATACACACACACAAAGCATGTATCTTTGAAACTGCAATTTTAGCCAAACAAACCTGGCGCGTTATATTTTTTTCAACATATCAACATGAGTCTTGATCTCATAAACAACATGGTACCCTTAGTAAGAAAATAGCCAAAACCTGACTTAGGCTATTTCTGAAACACAGTGACCATAGACGGAAGGATACTATCAGTGTTGGGTGAATTGCCATCATATCTTTACACAAGACAGCGAGGGACTGGTAGAATGACTCTGTCACGGACCCTGATAGAAGTTTGCTTTCTAATAATACAGGACCATCCACTTGTTTGAGCACGAATGTCATAGTTCTCTTTACAGCAGGGGTGTAGGCAAAAGGGGGAATCTCTGCTGCACCAACCCACTGAGTGAGAAAGGCCAGTGCAGCTGGGTGAGGCAACATGTATGTGTGTGCATATGTGTGCGTGTGTGTGTGTGTGTGCGTGTGTGTGTGTGTGTGTGTGTTTGTGTGTTTGTGTGTNTGATAGAAGTTTGCTTTCTAATAATACAGGACCATCCACTTGTTTGAGCACGAATGTCATAGTTCTCTTTACAGCAGAGGTGTAGGCAAAAGGGGGAATCTTTGCAGCACCAATCCACTGAGTGAGAAAGGCCAGTGCGGCTGGGTGAGGCAAAGGGTTGAGGTGATCGAGATGGGCGAGTGAGTGGTTTTATTGTGACGATGACAGGAGTGAACTTTTCTGTACGTCATGTTTCTGGACACCTGGATGTCTATAAGGAGAGATATTTGCTTTTGTTCTGTCATGACTTCATATTAGTGCTACACTAGTATTATTACTGCGTACATATATACTACACCCAAGCCAATTGTCCATCCTATGGATATTAAAGTTATTGCTATCTTATCCAGTAGTTTCCAGTCGAGAACCTGACCCCACTCCTCACAGAACCAGCCCACCACCACTACGCCACTGCCAGACAGACCTCAAGCGAGGGAAACCTTCAGCTTATGTGTCTTAGAAATCAGCAAACACCCTACCACCTCGACCTGCCCCCTCCCTCTTCCCAAATCCCTTCAAAATTACCCCCTAACCAATTCTACTGTGGTTGTCGTTCGACCCCCCCCCCCNCCCCTTTCTTTTTTTGCGCGTGTATGCGTGAGCGGCCCGCTTATAATTGATTAATAAAAGATGATCCGTGGCATCTCCCTGCGGAAACCCACTAGGAACAAGAGGCTACTATAACACTAGAACACTGGCTAGATTCCCCCACACTCCACAGCAATGCACACCGGAAAAGAGACATGCCATATGTAAAGGCTCACTTTATATGATAGGCATTATTATAGTGTCTTTATAAGTCTCTGAAAGCGGAAGTTCTTGATTGGAAATTTTACAGGGCATTGAGCAGGAGCAGCAACACCATCATCACCACTAACACCA
This sequence comes from Ellobium chinense, assembly GCA_033807755.1. Classification (NCBI taxonomy): domain Eukaryota; kingdom Metazoa; phylum Mollusca; class Gastropoda; order Ellobiida; family Ellobiidae; genus Ellobium; species Ellobium chinense. The sequence goes on along the minus strand of JAWQUT010000567.1, from coordinate 102,250 downwards.
GCAGCAGCATCACTACTGGCTACAACAAGTTTAACAGTATTAATGACAGGAACAACAGCAGCAACGCAAATCACGGCAGAACAAATTCAAAACCCCATGGATTGGACAGAAATGAAAATTTATAATAACAATAACAATAACATGAATATGATTTAATAGAAGAAAACATGTGGGTTCCAACATTCATCTGAGTATTCCAGTGCTCTAAGCTATCACTTGCATTTCGTTTTCTTTTGTGAAAAAAAATAACGATTTTTGAATAGAAAACAAACAAACAAACAAACAAACAAACAAACAAACAAACAAACAAACAAACAAACAAATTCATCGGAAAAGAGACTGCTTTGTTAAGAGACTCCCCAACGCCATTGTACTTGTTAAACTTGTTGTAATTAGAGAATAACCCGAGCCTGTGATCTCTAGAATCTGCTCGAAAGTTACATGTACACAAAGTCTGGTGTGGCGGAAATTTCAGTAAAGATCTTTTCAAAATGGTACATACAGTTACTGGACTTTGAATTTAGTAACTTTGTTTTGAGCGGGATGGGAAGGGACGGAGTGGCGGTGTTGATAATAATGGGCAATACATGCAGTCTAAACTGCTTGATTACGATCCACTTATTTGCAACTGTTATTTAACCGCAATATATATTAACCAGGAACTATCTCGAGACTCGCAATTAGGGGCTGGATTAAGGGTTAAGAACAGGATTACAAAGAGAAAACACACATGCGAGAATTCTTACACAACAATATTGCCTAGGGACTGTCCCAAGGTTGCTGTTTTTTGCCTTAAATCTGTAACCCTGTCCGTGAAATTAAATTGAGCAGCGAGTAGTAGAGTCCAGGGATAGACTAGTGCCTTTAATCCATACGAACATTTCCTGTTGGATATAAACTGCGTCCTTTCACCCCAATCTCTGCTTTATTATATTTTCCCCTTGCTGCAGTGGACATTGTACTCCGTGCAATGGTCTGATAAGCAGTTAGAGTAGTCTTGATGTAGTATCATTAAAACCTCCAACTCTGCCCTCCAGAGCACGAGGAAATGGGTGGAAAATGAGAATTAAATCCTGGTAATGTTCATTGTGGAAAACAGAGAGGTCTGAACTCTATAATTGTGCTAATCATTCGCCAGTCTGAACGGTGCAATGTTTCCCTCGGGGCGTCATTTTGTATGAATAAGTTAGACCCTTGGATCAGGAACATTGGCATCCTCTGGAATGGATTGTTTTTTTAAAAAATAGCGTTAGTATGAAAGATACAAAAAGTCCTGGCATAGAATTAGATAAAGTAATCGGTTCACAGTTAACATAAATGTTTCATTGCCTCGTCTCTCCTAGCATGCACCAACGTTCCACGTTCACAATTATCCAAAGCTGATGTCAGCATACTATGATGATTTCTCACTGTAGTGATCCAAGCTCTTTATCATCCCGGTATATGTACTAACTTTATTATAGACTAGCATGGACACCCTTTCCATGAATGGGACAGTAGGTGACTACAATAAGATTGTCTGCTAAATGGAGATCCTTGTATTGTCACTGTAGAGTGCTGTAGCAGTATAGTGAATCAGTATGCACTACCGCTCAGTAAACGGCAAATTATTGGATGACTTACCCGTTGAAATGATGCTCAAGAGCATCTCGCTGAGTGAACAGTAAGCAGAATTCGATATTTTAACCTCGCCCGTAAAAAGAGCGAAATGGGGGAAGCAGCACAAACTTTTCCAGATATTATTAACGGAATCTTGCAACTCCGGTGAGCAGACATTGGTGCTAAATCTCCTCTATGGAATATCGTGCAGGTTGATGGTTCCGACCGAATTTTATGTACGGCGGTTTAGGAATTTACCGCTTTGGAAAATAGCATGGCACGCCCCCGATCCATTCTTATAATATAGACTTACTATCCAAGTCCAAGTAGCCAAGAGATAGGCGAGGAAAGGTCATTTTAGGCATGAATCACAAAGATGTTTTTCACATTTTTGTTCGTTACACGATTCACTTGTTATCAGTGTTTGAACCCATTTTGTTTCCACCACCATTCTTGTAAAACTGCCCTTGTTCAGTCAGTTGGCCAAGTTTTGTTTTACTGCTCATTAAATAGAGCAAGTCTTGATTCATTGAGTTGGAAGTTTAATGCAAAAAAAAANAGTTTAATGAAAAAAAAAAAAAAAGACCAAACCCGCTTCTGTTTAGTAAATTTGACTCACAAGGGCATGCAAAATTTGTTAAAATTGCGCGTATAAAGAGCGAAGATAATATTTTTAATAAATACCTGTATTAATATTTTAGCCATAACTGACTAGATCTTATCGTCTGTATAGTGTATTGGGCCCGCACCTGTCTTCTTTATAGGGTCGTCTTCGTCACCAACAACAACCGCCATCACACCACCATCATTACCATCACCTTTACTACCATCACCATCATCACCACAGTAACGACACCACCACCACCATCCCACCACTACTATCACCATCATCACCACAGTAACGACACCACCACCACCACCATCCCACCACTACTATCACCATCATCACCACAATAACGACACCACCACCATCATCCCACCACTACTATCACCATCAAGACAACACACCATCATTATAACCACAGCTGTCGTCTAAGCCCTACACCAGCATGGCCATAGAAAAACAAATAAGAATTAAGTATTAATATGGCCGAGACATTATAGCCTCACTTGCTCTTTGACCTGGTCTGGTACATCTGAACTCTGGATATATTCCATATTAAAACGCCTTTATTTTCATCTTCGGATCTCTTACGGACGGATAGGGCTGAGTCAGACATGGTCAAATGGCATTTTCTGGTGTTAGAATCACTTCCTCCAGTTTGGTCCGTAAGAAATCCGGACTTCAGAATGAAAGATCTGTACTTTCTCCATTTCTATTCTAACAATGAGCGGCTTAAACATGAGTTTAAGAGGCTGAGCATGATCACATGTTTTTGCTGAAAACAATCAGATCGCAATAAGAATGTTTGTGAGTTACACGATATATCATTTCGCTCGTGAAGGCGATTGGTACCAGTGCTTCATGTATACCATGGTTATCTTCTTCTTAAACGGCGGTTTAGTCTGGGACTTCATATTCTGCCCAGTACGCGACTGGCATATTGCAGTTTCATCACACCCATCCCGCCGGCTAAACTTAGTGCCATGAATGAGATGCCGTCACAGTCCCAGAGGCGTGGATTGACCAACTGGTATCGCGGCGACACTCACATTCCCTCACTCAGTTCTCCGTGTCTCCATGTTGTATCACCTTTGCATAGGCCAACAGTGCTGCGCGCGGAATTCTGGGAGTTTGTGACACGGGGGCTCCACGGGTGGTAAATTTCACTGTAATCTGACTCTATCACGAGGTCCTGCGTGCTGGATTTACAAATCTCATAATTACAGAAGAAATTCTACTGACATCTTCACTTGTGGATTAAGCCAAGCTGTTGTTTTTTTTTTAATTTTCGGGACAAGGTGTCAAATTCAAAATTGGTAGGTACAAGTAATTATTATTATGAAAGAAAAAGGCTCCTTGTTTACAATTGTTAAATGAAATTATGTGCATGTTACGCAATAACTGATGTAAGCGGTTTCTATTGGGTCTATCATTTCAAGAGTAGGCTATTTTTGTTGTGTTCGGATTTTTTATTCAGCGTGTCCAAATAAGTATTTTGTGTCTAAATAAGTATTTTTCGCTGCATTTTGTATTTTTCTGGAGACAAAACAGCTGTACCTTTTACGGACAATGAAGTCTTGTCTTATCTTATCTTATCTTATCTTATCGTATCTTATCTTATCTCATCTCACAAACTATTAGATGACATAGTTACATATTGGAACACATCGATAGTACGGTAGGTGTAGAACAGTTTTTACTGTGTTCGTTTTTTGTGGATAAACCCAAAGTCTTGATAACAAAACGTACTTTTTTTAAGCTCGGATCTTCGATAAACTCTTACGGCAGAGAAAGTCTAAACCTATTTGGCATTTCCTGGTATTACGACATTATTCCACGTTACGAACTAGCGAGAAATTCACATCTGATTCTGACAGTAGAACATTCATAGCAGGAAACGCCATAATGCGCATGCCCACCTCTACCATAACGGTCCTTAAGAGATCTGAAGTTGAAAACAATATATCTGTTTTGAAATGTGTAGCAAGTGACTGTGAAGGGCATACATAGAAGCTGTGTAACTGTTTTCACATACATGCTGTGAATCTTTGCAAGAGCTCATTTCTGGCAGATTTCGCAACTTGTCTGTAAGGCGGCGACCTAGCTTAGCTACTGTAACAGGTAGTGAAAGTTACAGTCTATATTGTGAAAGTATGCTGTGACAGTCTAAAAATATAACAGAGTGCAGTTTGCTCCAATGACTTCATAAAGTTATTGAGTTTAGTGAAATGAAACCGTATAAGAACCCGTTGCCATAGTGAAATGAAACCGTATAAGAACCCGTTGCCCAGATAACAGATTACTAATGAAATGAATCATGAACCGACATGAAACATTTCTTGACGATTGATGCCCATGACAACTTAGGACTGTGTATGAAATCCGCTAATTCCGTACTTTGAATTGGACACTCGGTGTGTAAAGTGGTATCTTACGAGCAAGTTCACGCACTCTACATTAATACAATTTACTAAAATAACAACTGCACATATTCACTACATATGAGATACATGCGCAGTTCCCATTTGTATAAATTACTCACAACATCGATATGGATGAGCTGGTTTGTGTATTCGAGGGAACCAGCGATACTAAATGCCACTTCACAACGTTCAAAACGTGCACTTCCGATCAGGAAAATACTGACCAGAAAATGTCTGCGCGCTAAAGCACAAATGACAGTTTAGTGAATACTTCAAAAGTACGACTTTTACATAATGTGGTAATCCCTTCTCTTTCTCACATCCTTTCACCACGTCTTTCAGTTGTTCTATTTCTGTTTCTATTTCTGGCCCTCAGACTCCTCTTATTCACTTGCTTTTCTTTGTACATCTCTTATTTCAATTGTCAGTCTTGATACAATGCTCAGACACAAAACGTTGACCATCTCTTGATATAATGCTCAGACATGAAACGTTGACCATCTCTTGATACAATGCTCAGACACAAAACGTTGACTGTCTCTTGATACAATGCTCAGACACGAAACGTTGACCATCTCTTGATACAATGCTCAGACACGAAACGTTGACTATCTCCTGATACAATGCTCAGATACGAAACGTTGACCATCTCATGATACAATGCTCAGACACAAAACATTGACTAGTCTATCTCTTGATACAATGCTCAGACACGAAGCGTTGACCATCTCTTGATACAATGCCCAGACACGAAACGTTGACCATCTCTTGATACAATGCTCAGACACAAAACATTGACTAGTCTATCTCTTGATACGATGCTCGGACACAAAACGTTGACCATCTCTTGATACGATGCTGGGACACAAAACGTTGACCATCTCTTGATACAATGCTCGGACACAAAACGTTGACCATCTCTTGGTACAATGCTCAGACACGAAACGTTGACGATCTCTTGATACAATGCTCAGACACGAAACGTTGACTGTCTCTTGATGCAATGCTCAGACACAAAACGTTGACTATCTCTTGATACAATGCTCAGACACAAAACGTTGACTATCTCTTGATACAATGCTCAGACACGAAACGTTGACTATCTCTTGATACAATGCTCAGACACAATACGTTGACTATCTCTTGATACAATGCTCAGACACGAAACGTTGATCATCTTTTTAAATACTTTCATTCTATATTTTTCAAAAGAATGTTGTGTCAGATCTTGGCAGAACCATATTTAATTTCATAAATCCTTACAAATATGAGGAGAAAATAGTATGCCCTAGCTTGAAAACAAAAAATCATATAAATATGCCGACATGTTTTGTTCAATACGCTGGATCTTTTCAGGTCACTAGCTTTAAACTGTATCTATAATATTGTAGGTATATGATTATTGTATTAGACAACATTACTCCAGCTGTTGACATACATATTGTTATCATCATGCTTGTCTTGGGTCAGTGGTAACCCTTAGATTATTAGCCTAGACACTATTTACTTTATTTATAGAAGTGTCAAGGGCCGCAAATCTTTTAAAAATCAACATAGATCTTAATCACACACACACACACACACACACACACACACACACACACACACACACACACACACACACACACACACACACACACACACACACACACACACACACACACACTTGTTTTAATATAGTCATTATTACAATAATAAAAGTATATAGCGGGCGGTGGCGGGCGATGCGGTAAACCTCTGACCGGCGGTCCGCTAAATGAAGAATGAAGTAAATATTGCTGTCAGCATAATTTGAGTAACAATGTTTGTTTTTGGTGGTGTCTGCTTTAAAATAGGTGCAACGACTCGTGTGCAGTGATATTGTGTATGTGTGTGAGTGTATGTGTGTGTGTGTGTGTGTGTGTGTGTGTGTGTGTGTGTGTGTGNAAACTTTGAAGTAGAAACGACTTAAACTCGGGACAAGAGCATCAGGAAGATTGTATGTCTTGCAGCCAGAGAGAGAGAGAGAGAGAGAGAGAGAGAGAGAGAGGGAGAGAGAAGATTCGATCTGCATATTTAATGTACATAGACATTGAGTAGAGTATAATGTAGGGTTATGTTTTATCAAACAATAATAATAATAATAATAATAATAATGCGGTTTATAAGTCTCATATCCAGGCTAATGCCCCCTCATGCGGCTTCACACTATTATTACCCCAGCAGGCCTGATCACTCTAGGACTTTCTCGACTCCCTGGGGAGCATACAGTGCCGCTGCCATTTATAGGCACTGATCACTAGCATTCTGACAATATCTTTCACTGCCTGTGGCCAGGTACCCATTTTACAGACGGGTGGACAGAGGAAAATGTGAATGAAATGCTTTCCCAAGGCACTTACAACATGACCGTGGTCGGGAATCGAACTCAGCACCTTTAGATCTTGAGTCCAACGCCGTAACCATTAGGCCACGCTGCTCCATGTGAGATCACGACATGCACCATATGACACGTTTGTCACGTCTTATCACATGACAGTGTTAAACTAGCGTCCCGCTCTAGTCAATGATTGTTGGAAGTAGGATACTACTACTGGTTTTTTTTTTCTATTTTTAATTCGAGAAATATTTTAATGCCACTGTGGCACTATCCCACGGCCATTGATTTCCTTCAATAGGTAATTTCTGCTAGGTGTATCAATGCTACAAATGACAAATATCGTTTGACATGACACCACATTTGCCTATGGGTTCTTTTCACTAAGTGCAGTTGTCACATTAAATGTTACTAGCACTAATATCGGTATCTTATCAGCTAATACCTGCAGAGGAAATATTAGTAAATGGTGTAGCAAAATAAAACCCCAACAATAATATTCAATGGTGACAGAATAACAGTAATACCGATTCTTGATGAGGACATCTGTGTTTACTAATAACAGTAAATAAACATTGGTAGTGCCCAACTTCCAGGAGTATGTACTGACCACTGAACTATTAGTACAAACTATCCCGTACGGAGCTGTCTTTCCCTACACTTTGATAATATTATGCCAATGTTTCCATGTCGCTGTCTCCCTTGATAGTGATGAGTGGGTTGTTATGAATACTCACTGTAAGCTTATCGATCTGAGCTTTTCTCCGAGCCCTTACGGTTACAGACCTGTAATTATTTTTTCCTTAATATCGACCATATAAGATTTCATGGCTATCCCACTACAACCAGGTGTCCCACCACCAGCCATCTCAGTATAGACCACTGTCAATTATTTTATGCATGCACGATCATCCGTACATGGCAAGCCACAACTCTAAAAATTGTAACTTCCGCTTCGTACATTTTCATTTTCACAGGAATGTGATTGGATGATATGGTCTGTTATATTGGCTTTCATTGGCTGATGCATCTTTACGTTTTATGACACAATTACACTACTGTTTATAATCTGCTTAAACTGGGAGTGAGCTTTACTGGAGTTCAGTAATTAAGAATGACATGTTGTGTTGTAGATTATATGACCCAAAAACTAAACTTCTATGAGAATATAGCAAGGCCCTTGAAATTTCGAGCCTTTTCGCTATTTGAAACATTTTCTAATTCAAACCAAAGTCATGCACCATCTTGGCATGGCCTTGGGAGTAGAGAAATATATACAGGAAAAGATACAGTCTAACTCTAGCCAAAATAAAGTAAAAATGAGCCCAGTTTTCATTATATTATATCAGCCTGCATTCCATAATTTCATATCTGAATACATTATTATTTGTTTCTCAAAGCTTATGCAACAAGACAATAGAAGGAATTGAACCGCTACCTTTTGACCTTACGCATTCAACCTCTGTGCAAATGCAGTCATTTTTTTTTTTTGTTTTTGTGGACAAGAGAAACGCTCGGAGTAATTCGGCTAGTTGTGATCAGGCGAGTCCACATAATGTCACAGAGTTGTAGCAGTAAACCGATTGTCAGCCCATAACTACTCACTAGACAGAGATCAGTGGTCACCATGAATATTTGATTACGATTATAACCCACTATCGATCACGGTGATGAATTTTATGTGCCAAACAAACTACATACTGTACACGGTTAGCGCCCGAGCGTTTATGCGGCAATCGTGTTGATACTGGTAATGGTGAAGTAAACGCTCGTCTTTGATCGTCTATGGATTGACCTCGAGGACCGTTTGTTCGGAAGCTTATGATGGCGTCATGAGACCTTCACTTTGTGAAAGGATTTAGTGAGGAGTTGTGAGGAGAGACTCTGGCAGTATGTCCTAAAATGACGACATTTCAGCTCTGTCCATGTGATGCACCCTCGAGATCACCGAAACAACAAAATAAATGAGATGGCAGCTGTTCTGTGAGCAGTTGGTTATTCATGAACAAACATACAAGAAGCAATTCATTTTTCCTTATCAACTCAAGCAGCTAGGATAAACAATTCCTTATTGGTCATGGTCTGAGAGTGAGCTCCAAAGACTGACCGACTGACTGACTAATACTTATAGTTATTGGTCAACAAATGCTCTGACTGATGCGAAGTAGATAAAAAGTTGACGTTGGCAGGCCTAGTTTAGCCTCGTAGAAAGCGTCTCCTTTTTTTTCCCTTCACTTTTTAGGAAAAAATGAATTATCACCGTGCATTTTGTACTATTTTTGTACAGTCAACTAGCCTTCTTTTTCTATAGGGACTGATAAAAGTAATCTCATTTTGATCTTTTCTTTTTATTGAAACAAAGAAGACCTGATAGTTAAAATGCACTTTGGATCTGTAGTAAACGCCGCCTTTGTTTTCGTTGCTTGTTTTGATCAGTTTAAAAATGCTATTCGTTCAACCAAACTTCACATTTTTCGGGTTGCCCATTATTCTCTTTGAGAGAATAAAAATATGACTGTTTTTTTCCGGTTGACCTTTTCAAAAACACCATTATCACCATCAAGAAAAAACAAAACAGTAACGACAAGCAATAACGATGCAATAACGATATACCAGTAAATTTGACAGTATCATTATCCTCACTTCCAACTTCTCTACTATCACAACAAGCGCAAAGCAACAGTAACACAGCAATTACATGACCACAGTGACAAAAGTGTTCCCAGCACAGCAGCAGCAGCAGCAACAACGAGACGAAGAAGAAGAAGAAGAAGAAGAAGAAGAAGAAGAAGAAGAAGAAGAAGAAAAGAAGAAGAAATAGAAAAAGAAGAAGAAGAAGAAGAAGA
>JAWQUT010000567.1:74354-92001 GCA_033807755.1 Ellobium chinense | reverse complement strand
GGGGGGGGGGGGGGGGGAGGCACTTACACAGAGACTATAATTATTAATTATGTCTTTGTGTGGATAAGTAAATATTTCTGGAAGGTTGGGGGGAAGGGGGAGGAAGCAAAGCGCCCATCGTTAGTCTACGCCACTGTGGAGCACTGAACAAGCGACAACTCCTTTGATGTTTTGGGGATTCATAAATTTACGGTAGAAGATTGCGAAGAGAGAGAGAGAGAGAGAGAGAGAGAGAGAGAGAGAGANAGAGAGAGAGAGAGAGAGAGAGAGAGAGAGAGAGAGAGAGAAATTCGTGAGCAAACAGTGCATTCTCTCTTGCTCACGATGACATATTGAAGTTTTCTCCTTCTCAGTCAAAATTGTTTCTTGGTCCCCCTTGCTTTTGTAGTATTGTTCAGAAAACTGATTTTTTTCAAATATTCCTAGTTAACTCTCAGAGTTCATCCATAAATCCGTCTGTCCGTCCGTCAGTCCATCTGTCTGTCCGTCTTCGTTGCCTTTGTTTCACAGGTGCTGGACATGAAATTCTTGATGTCTACTAAGTTTATATTTTACCACACCTTACCGCTGATTATAAAGCTCTTGTAACAAGAAAGGGAGGGAGGGGGAGGGTGCAAAGTCATATGATGGCTACGCCCGTTTGTCAAATTCTATATCTGCAGATAATGTTCCGGATGTCGTGGTGGGGGATGGGGGAAAAGAGAGAATGGCCCCCCCTCCCCCCATTCTTCTCATTTAATCTCACAGCGTTTAAAAGCCAAGGTGGTATAGCCAAACCAAGGTGGTCTAGCTAAGCCAAGGTGGTATAGCTAAGCCAAGGTGGTCTAGCTAAGCCAAGGTGGTATAGCCAAGCCAAGGTGGTATAGCTAAGCCAAGAAGGTATAGCTGAGAATGTAAGTGAAAGAGCAAGCAGAGCTCAGAGTGTAATTGACCAGATTTCTTGCCTGACCGGGCGTTCGTTCAACACAAATTGTGGTCAGTGCCGCCTCAGTAACTCACGCTGGACGGCTAGAGTGGCTCATCATTCTCAGTTCTCTCCCATTAACTCTCACGACTGACAGCTTCGATGTTCTTCTGTGCTCAGTGGCGTGACAAAAATGGGTACATAGTGCTGGGGANGGGGGGGGGGGGGGGGGGGGGGGGGGGGGGTAAGAGTGAAAGCGTGCCAAATAATAGTAGGATGATTGGAAGATGCAGGATGGAAGCACTCGCAGAGTGTTATTATAATGTGATCAATTAAAAGTGTGTTAGACTTATAGATGAATTCTGTGCTTACACATCAAAATTAGGGAACAATAGTGAGGCAGTAGACACATGTACATACACTTGCAGTTTAAAATGCTTTGAAGTTATCATCTCTGTGGTGTAGTGGTAGTCCATTCAGTGTGAAAACCGAGAGGGCCTGGGTTCGATCTACGGTAGGGACAGAACATGTTCTAATGTTAAGATGTTCGGCCTTTCTTTTCAAAATTGATCTTTGACAGTAATTTAGTAAAATCCCTAGTGACACACTCACCAGATGATATGAGATCAGGCTCACTCCTTCCGCGTTAATGATACTGAATATTGAAATAGAATATGTGCTTAACCTCTGGTATCAAGAACAGTCTCACAATTTCAGACCTCGTGTACTGGAAACTCCGCCTACTCGTTGTAACGTCCAGGTATTCGGTCTCCATATTTACTGTGCCAGATTTTACCGCCTAACTTGAAGAACTCACAAACTCGTACATTTTGACTGGTCTTCTTGGATTCAAATTAGTTAGCAGCACGGACCTAAAAAAACCACCATATTTCCACTTCATAATTCGATTCCTAACCCTATCCCATACCCCTGTCTTTATTCTATTACCATACATCCTTATTCTTATTGCTAACATTGTCCGTTACACCATACTCCACCAGAAACCCACAGATCCCGGTCAAAAGTTCATTATTTCTTATTTCATTTATTGCGAGCGGGCATCATTTAGGAAACATGGCCAATAAATCCTAGAACTCATCAATATGTTTACGAATTAACCTTTAGACATTCATACAAGGAGTTTTACTGTCAGTTGTTCCTGATATCTCGGACCGACAAGACATTTCTAGAATTTAATTACGTGTATGTTGTCAGAAATAGACGTGATATTATGTGACGGACGGTAATCAAGGTGATTAACAATCGTTACAGGGAATACAAATAGCCGCAAAATGGAAAGATAATCCTTTCATGAAACCAGTTGCGTCGTTTCATAGGTATCAAATTAAATGTTCCTGATAGCCTGCGTGTTTTCTTGTTTTGTGCCGAACTTTTGCCATCCATGCAAACGTATTAGAATAATTTTACTTCATGTTAGGGACAAGGCTATCTCCTCATTTTATTGCATATAAAAATGTTTATCCGCTAGGCTGCGAAGACACCCATCCAAAGTGTATGCACGGCTAAAGCACGTGAAACATTGCTAATAAATGCGTCGAAAGCATTTCCAGTGACAGTACGTAGATGGGCGTGACTTGGTGATGCTAATGGGAGATTAAATTAAACCAGATATGAAAAGCTTATTAAATACGGGTAAAACATAACATAATAGCCGTTTACAAACCTCAGAAACAATAACATGTTTATTATTATGAATGTTGAGCTTCTTCTTCGAAACTTCATCAGGGTATGTGAGACATGGTGGGACAATGTGGAAGATTTAGGTCCAGTATTTCAGCCCGCCAGCATCAAGATAGCATAGGACATCGTTCTTCCCCTTTGTTCAGTCCTCCTTCAGAATTCTCCAGTTCACCATTCCAAATCCTGCATCCAGAACAAACAATCCCGTAATGCCGTAGCCTGAAATTGAGGCTTTAAAGCATTCATGATTGAGTAATGTCTGAAAACTTCAGTTTTTCAGGTTTTAGGGAAGATAAATGTTGACAAATGTCTACACGATCCCACCAGTGAAATCAACCGCCATCTACAAATTGTAGAGAGTTTTTTTTTTTTGATTTCTTCTTCCAGCAAAGTCAAAGATATTGTCCACCATGTTTTCCATTTCCGGTCATTTCTAGACATTAGTTATGACATTTGAAACCATTTTGCGCACATCGGAAGTGGGAGCTCGGTTAAAATAGCCGTCGCTATCCACTGTTTTAAATTTGTTAAAAGTGGAACTCTTTGTCAATTAATGCCTTGTGTTGGAGGAAGACGTTGCAAGAATCAGGGTGATGTATTTGCTAAAAAATGAAGCAAAGATCTAAGAATGGCATACAACACTTGCAATATCATGGTTGCCAACTGTTCCGCCCGGGCTGGAATTCCAGCTTGGCGGGAATACCATAGGCCGGTCGAAGCCGGACCGGGTCTGAAAACCGGCATGACTGGGCGGAAAATGCATTATTCTGTCTGTGAATGACATGAATTTAGTGAAGTACGGCGTGTGCGAAGAACCCGTTTTTTTCCTCTCTGGGAGTAGTGGCCTTTTACTTATGAATGACACATCCTGACAAGGACAATTACATACAGATTCTAAGTAGTAATCGAGTTGCCTGAAGTTAGAAATCTAGACATATTTTGGCTGCCGATTCCATAATATGTATAATCGAAACGGCCTGCATAATTTCATCCCGATTGGACTCTAGTATTAGTAGTATAGTTGCAGTTCTAGATCTAGGTGTGACCCTTTGCCTGAGTGTCTACATCATGCTATCAGGATATGCAAACTTTAGTGATGCACGCGCTATTGCCGAAGACCAACAGAACCCAAAATGTAGCAATGCCTGGCGATGGGAGTGGAGACGAGAACTTGACAATTTAGGCCGGCCATGATCCCAGTGGCTGAAGAAGCCGTTTTAACCTGGAATGGTATGGTGTGTCATCTGCGGCAAGATGCTTTCGTACAGATGATGGTGCTGATGAAACCAAACATTAGACCAGTTTTCCCCAACATGTAAATATATAAATATGATGTGGACATTGTTTGTCATTGATATTTGAAACACTATCTGAAAATGCAAGCCTTGCCTTGTGAAAGTTTCCTGCAATGTCCTAGCCAGTTCTTAATGAAGAATGTTATTAATTTAGTGTTACGGAGGGTGTGAGTCAGAAGGGCATGATTTATGGGTGTTTTTCCCTAGCTACTAAGTTTGGCACGNATATATATATATATATATATATATATATATATATATATATATATATATATATATATAAAACATACTTTCGATGATATATAGATGTACCATACGTGCCATTAATGAATTTTACTTTGTGTATAATAATGTTTATAGTCTAGCCTATATAAAGACTTCTGTTTTGTTTTTGATGATTTCTATTTTCAGAAGTCCAAGACTTGGAGAAAATCGGAGGTATCTAGATCTACCCTAATTTTGAAAGAAAAAATAAATTTCGACATATTGCATTCTGGAGTATTGAAAAATACAGTATAGACTTGACATCTACGATCCAGTCAGTAGGTCTTATCGTACTACATATACCCGATCCTGCCACACTAACTGACTAGAGAAAGGAGTAGATTAGAGAGAACACCGAGTTTGAAACTGAGTGGAAATATTGATTCACATTCTCTGTGTCAATTTTGGACCAGCGACTGCCTGCCTGTATCACGGGTTGTGTTTTATTTGTGCAAGGTAAACTTCAAAAAAACGCCTTGTCAGTGCACACTACCCTTCTCCAGTGGAATCCTACGTCTGTTGCTCGTCATTTGTGTTTGACAGTGAGAGACAGCGAAGCGGAGAAATAAAAATCCTCGAAATTGATCTAGCTGTAATACTTTTTTGAAGGAGCTGACACATAGTTTGAAAGTAAATTCAAAGTATTTCCTAACAGGAGACAGCCTTTACACGTAAACCAGACACTGTTTGCTTGGTGTATTACTGAAATAGCGGGATAAGTGTCAAAACAGGGAGATCGTTTCGTTTTCGGAAATACCTGGGATTATTTTAAGCCACTGTGTTGTTTTTCTACATTCTTCGGACTTCCTGATCAAAATGTGACAGTTCCGAAGCGTGGCTGTTGCAGTTTGGATTTGATTTCGGAACTACCTTCATTCATTGTTCTTCAAGGATACTCAAACACAAAAGCAAGTGAGTACCTTCACATGATTCTACTTTGTGTTATTAAATCTATAAACATTAAATTATATAGAAAGGAACGACGGGTAAAGAGGGTGTCAAATAGTTAGGTCTATCTGTCTTTCTGTCATGAATTAACCCTCAAAGACCCATTGTGCCGTATGTGGCACATGAGCTTGGTGTTTCCGTAACAAAACAAGATATGTGGAAATGATTCCTCAAAGAACCAGCGTACAATGGCATAACACTAAATAATCTATATAAACATTATAAAAGATAGAAAGATATAAACTACTTACTCAAAACACAAAAGGAACCAGCTTTGTCACTATATTAACTTTTCTACTCTTGGGACTTAGAGGATTAAATAAATGCACAATTTTAGAAGATTTAGTTGATTTCTTCCGCAGGAGTACAGAGAAGAGAGAAAAACAAAACTTAGTGTATGTAGACAAATGCTTAAAAACCACCTCTCATTCCAGGCCTTGCTCTTTTTATCATTTCTAGAGGGCGAGATAAATGACTGAGGTCTGTGATGAAACATTGGTCTGCACGGCTCACAACTGGCCTTTCCATAAGTGAACGGTTGGAAAGGATTTTAGAATTCATGTCTTTAAAGAACAGTTTGTTCAGAAATGAAGACTCGGGAAAAGTTATGGGGAAATTTCATAATGGTTCAGTCGTTCAGGGTTTGTCGGCTTAAGTAATGTAATAATTACCAAATTCTATTCATATGCTCTCTAGTCCATTATCGATTTCTAATAGATAGACTAATACGTTTCGGCAACTAGACTAGACCCCACTGGCTTCTTTTGAAGAGCGATATCTCCAGTTGTTTCATGGAAAAGCAAATTCAGTGAGACACTCTCCAGGAATTTGTTTGTTTAACTTCAGTCATGTTTGTTTTTCTCTCCGAATTATTTGCTCATGAAAGAATTAGGTGTTTTTTGTCTTGCACTATCGTGTAAATTATATTTGAAAACGTGTTTTCTGTTTTTATCATTCTGTGTTGGTGTGGGAAGTTCGTTTTATGCGGGCAACATAGGCTTTTTTTTTTAAAAGAAAGCCACAGATATGTATTATCAAAACACGGATGTGTATAAGGCTTCTCATAAAGTCTACTCCGGTTTGCTTGTGTCATTTCTGTGTAGAGTGTCGTCAGTTTGTGAGTGTGTGTCCTCCTGTCTCATATGTACGTTTTTGTACAATAAGCTTTCAGTAAACTTGTTAAACTCATACTGTAAAACGGACGGGATGTGATCGAGGCGTGCCACCATACCAAACGTTGCAGCCTTCCGTCCATAATATACAGCATGACAAATTTAAACTTCTATTTTTGTGGCCAAGTTGTCTATACATGGAAACTAATGATTAGTATCTTACGCATCTTAAAGATCACGCACTGTCTGTGAGTTTTTGTCCTCATCATTTCATTGAACCTGAATTTACTTTTACTTGTGTGCAGTTGGGGCATTTATACATACATAAGGAAACTAATGGTCGGCAGATTGTTGTTGTTGTTTATCAAAATATTGAGCTGGTTCATGAAATCGTGAAAGGACAACCACGAGTTGTTTACAATGAAAATAATGTCTTCAATTACTCAGAACATTGTTCTTTGAATTCAATCCGGAACCACAAGCAGAACTTCCATTTTGTGTGTTCGTCTGTAAAAATGGCACGGACTAAGCTGCGGGTTCTTTGATATGTTTTTTGTCTGGCAAGAATTTTTTTTTTCTGCTCCGTGACACTGCACAAAGTCTTTTGATGTTCTAAGTCTGCACTGATTACTGAAGTGCTTGACGATTGTATTTTCATCGCGGATCTTAGAGCGCCTGCACAATGTACGGTGATTCCTTTGACGCGTTGGGATTCCCTGATATCTTTTTTGTTTTTTTTTCAGCAGAATGCGAATCTTTAATTCCCCGACAAACGAGGAATCATGCACACTGAAGTGAGATTAATATCTGAATTGCAGTGAGAGTAATATTTGGAATCGTTGCTATTTGCATAACATACGTTAGTATTTGTTTGTGCTGGGAATACTGTGAGGAAATACTTGTGTGTTATCCAGATATATGGGCAGCCCTCATGTGCCTCACCCACCTAATAAGCTTTATTATCTCTGGCGGATTTTGGTCTAGTTTTGGTGGTAAATAACTCGTGTTGGTGGTTCGTGATCTTGGCTAGTGTATAGTTTAATCGCAGTTTATGAAAAGAGTGACTTTGAAATTTTGAGGTTGTCAACAAGACTGTATTTCACAGTTTACCCCACAAGATCTAAAATGTCATATATTCGAACCACGCATGGAGTCAGTGTAATTCCGTGTCCGTTATTGTTTGCCTCGAAGTTTTCTCACGAACTGAACACTTGTAAGGCTGGACATTATGAACTGATCTAATTTGACAAAAGACCTTTATCTGTTTGTTAATACTCACCTTCCAACAAAATAGATTTGCAAACCTGCAAATGCCTTCGTTATTCTTCCAGAAATTCGATCGACAGTTATGTTGTTGAACAAAGAGCTATAGTCAGACAGAACCATTCCATTTTCTCAAAAGCAGTTTTGGCAAATCTAAGTGTTTTGTCGGAAGACATTCATGATCCCCTAGAGTTCGAGTTTGCGAGGTTCTGGTGTATTTGATAGAGACTAGCACTAACGAGTCCCGCATTGTTTAAATAACTAGCTCTGACGAGTCCCACGTTGTTCCAATATTGTCCAATTAAGAACAAAGAACCACTGGCTCCCATTCACAGAGAGGGTTAATCCCTTCTTTGAGTGGACGAGGACTATTGATGAAGATATTCCTGGGCAAATACATTGGGCTCCGCTCAATTGCAGGACGCTCAAACACAACTTTTATTTAAGGGCAATACATTTCAGATGATCCAATGCAGGATTTTGTATAGTACAAATATCAGTGGACAATAACAGTTTTTTATCATGACAACTTTTCTTTAATGCTCTCGATGAGTGGCGATTAAACGGAGTTGTCAGTACCTGAAACATGGGTTTTGATAGAGGCAGCCAATCAAGGCTCTCATTAGCGCAGTGCAGTCTGAAGTTCCATATATACACCAAACAAACGTCCTCAGTTTACCAGGGTCATTGTTACGTTGTCACCTGGGGTGGCAAAGGAGGACATATGGAGGGNGGGGGGGGGGGGGAAGGGGAGTGTGAAGAAGTCTAGTGGCTGTTGAGAGTAGGTAATGAGCATTCAATAGTTCTACACGGAAAGGAACTACACAAATGAAAGGCGTTTAGTTGAGGGATACCGTACCGGCGGGACAGGCTCTGTGTGCTGGGAACATCAGCTGTTAGTGCTTAGCCTCGCCCCCTATATCAACACTCGTGGTTTGAGTCAGCTTTTTTTTTTTTACCTTTCACTGAATAAAGCCTAGATCTAGATCTAGATAAGTGTTTCACTGAGTTCAACAATGTCCGTCACTTTCTGTCGATAAAATAAGTGGCTGACTTCTCATTGAGGTTTATACCTCTCATAGATTATACTATTTTGTTACAGAATATGAAAATACTCCACATAGGGACTATTCGATCACGTTTATACCAACTTCCGTGCGTCATAAACCTGACGTCAAAATAGTATGACACATAGACTACATGGGCAGTTGATGACAGTGGAACCACAATATTTAGTACCCATTTAATGAGGATACCTTACAATCGTACGGATTTTGCATGCATGGATTTAATAATATATTAACATTTCATTATTCAGGTAGGCATTGATATTAAGTTCTCACTAATAAGTTATAGTTTTTCCATGCACCAAAGTCGAAACTTATTGTCGAAATCCTACTATTCATGCATTGCACTCAGGGGCGTAGCGAGGGTGCTGTATTTCTTAATCTAGTACCTACATGCAACCAGGTGTCACAGGCCGACTGAGATTAAGATTTCACATAAGACAAGACATTCACTATGAGTTTTGTTTTTTTTATTTTGTACTAATTGTACACGGGTATTATAATTTCTACATAACCATGCTCTACACCAAGAAAGAGAAATGGTTGTTAGGTGGACACAGTTCTGGGGTCGTCCTTTATTTTGTATTCATTGTCCAACTATGACTAAATCTCCATCACTTGGAATACCATGCAATTCGAGGAAGTATAATTATATATATAAGTACGTTTTGCATAGAAAATCAGTCAGTGTTGACCTTCAGTCCATTGCAGCTAAACCAAAGAGCCAGTCAGTTATTTGAGAGCCAAGGGCCTTTAAAAAGAGTAAAAAATCTGATATTTGGCTCCGAAAGAGCCAAGTCTGGTAACCCTGAGAAAAACCCAGAAAGCCGTTCACGGACAGTCTTGCCGCTCTTGCGTATAAAGGTAAAAATAATGAACAGCACAACGAGTAATTTATTTTTCCGTCAGATAACTTGCCATCTTTTTAATAATTTCTCTCGTGACACAGTCTTTGATGCAGTTCATTGTGCATGTAGGAGCGCTAAATCTGTATAACCGTATAGAGGTTATTTTTAAGATTATAAGCCAGTAAAATTAGCTGATCTTGACCAGGTCGTATTGTGAATGCTTGCCAATGGCTCATATAGGTAAAATAGTATGTGCGTGATGTTTGAAAATGTTACAAAACATTTAGAATAGTCAACTGTATTGGATATAAACCACAGTGTAATGGTAATCTCGAATTCAGAGATGACACGGACGATATGCCCTGACTGCACATCATTTTGAAGGAAAATGGAAAGAGAACTCTGCGCACTGTGCTCTCGGCTGTCATTATCAGCTGTCAGTGTTATGTACAAAGTCTCGAATGGGAAAATAAGGCTGTTGTTTGCTTCGTTGACTTCACTACTTTTAGAGTCACTAGGGGCAACGATTCCCTGGACATTGCAGTTTCGAAAGAGCATATTTTCATTCAGTATTAATATAAGCTGGATAATAATAGGAACCCTGTCAATAGATAAATCAAACATGCTTATTTGGAAAATATACCGGGCTCTATAACATGTTATTTCAATATCCATAAAACTGATCGCGTCCAACTGTCAGTTCGTGACTTACAAACCAATCCATAAGAACGCTAGCTTCGTAGAAAGTTTTGTTCGAACTTAATATGTCTCTTCATAAGGTGCAAATCTCACATGCTCTGAGATTTTTGCAATATCAGACTCTGATAGATTAGTTCATACTATCCAAGGTAAAGTGACAGTTGATTTACGAAACGATCCACAAGAGAGCTAGATTCGGATAAAGCGTTTTATGTAATGAGCGTGTCGGGATTTACACCTCGTTAAGAAGTACAAATCTCACACGTCCAGAGATTTATATTATGTCGAGTCAGACTTTACTGACTCTCTGCAAATTATTATGGTTATGTCCATCCCAGTTGCGTATATTTCCATATTCTGTGTTTGAACATCACAACTTTTATGCGATGATCGTCTGGCCATCTTTCCGTGTGCCCTTTCGGGACTCCTCATTCCCATTATGTTATTATAGACCATGTACCTAAAAACCGGTCCAGCTTCTCGAAGCGTTGATCTATTACGATATTAAACTTCGGAAATCGAAGAGTTCCCGCAGAGCATTGACGTCACGGACCCCCTCCCTTTCCTGCTGCATGCACCCCTTCCACCATTTTCTTCATTACTTTCTGATGTATTACGGGGATAAACTGCGAGACACAAAATTATCATCGATCTGAGGACGTCACTCCGTGCACCGATAATATATTGCATCTTGTCTTCATATTATCGTAGCTGCTGGATAAAGTTATGTTACGGTCTAGCAGGTTCCATTAAAAAAAAAACACTTCTTTATTTATTTACTGACTTTGTCTACCCTGTGTATACTGCAGTGAAACAGTCGGTCTTAATTGCATTATTTTTTTTTTCAATATGGTCCGTCCAGTTTCAAGTTATCTTTTTGCACTTTGTGATGGACATTAACGTTTCTGCCTGTTCAGCAGTATTACAAGTGAGAACTGTGTGGAATCCGTATAATTATGTCACATGAAAACATTGTGTGAACTGTCGAGTAAGACTGTGAACGTCACTCACTCGACTTTTATTAAGGACAACTTAGATGAGGTGCGTTAAAAAATGGTGTCACCTACGATATATTTGAAGGTACACAGAATCGAAACCACACGAATACCATAGAAATATGAGCATCCTGCCTTCTAAATTATGATTTTGTCAGTGAGTGTCCTAACTTACATTGGTCCAACATTTTTCACTCGTGTTAGATCACGATTACAGTAAAACTGAAGCGAATAGCTTAATTCTGTTACATATGGGCAACACTAGCATAATGCCATGCTAGTGACGCTAATTTGTAAAAAGATTTGACATTACAGTGACCAGGCCTAGTTTTGCTTCATTTCTCGGCTTAATGTATTCTTTAAATATAAGCCGATAGTAATTACTGGAAATTCAGAGCTTCTCAGAAATTGACGTAACTCATGTGGCATTCAGCTAGGATCTTCCAAACTCTATGCTTCGAGAAAGCGAGGTTCGAGGTCATATAGTCTTAGACTGTCCTTGAAAATGAATGCAATTTACTGAGTTCATTCTCTGACAGTGTTTTCCTCCTCCTCCCCCCTTTTCCTCCCTTCCGCCCCGCCCGCCCCTTTCCCGTCAACTACCGATGAGATGGGGTTACAAATTACGAACATAACAAGGGACGTAATCTCCAGACGTCCGAAGGAATTGTCCCGGGCAGTCTCAAGGTCTAAGACAAGTGTGGATAGAGATGGAGGAAAAGGAATTGAAGGGGAACGGATGGGAGGGGTGGGAGGAAGGGGTTGAGGGTTTGGGAGAGAGTAGGAAAAGGAATATTGTATCTCTGTGGACAGATTTGTCTCCTGAAAGTCGGCACGTGACTTGAACACCAAGCACGTCATCACCGTAAATTTAGTCTGTAGGGGTTTTGTTAATGTCGTCAGGTCCTGATTTGGAAAAACCGACAATCGAAAACCCAAATCTAGTCCCCTTCTCCCCATTTGTCCATCTAACAACAACAACAACAAAAAACCGGGGCTTTAAAGGAACGAGAGGCATGAGCTTGATTCAAAACAGCAAAACGATGGAAGGACGTAGAGAGAGAATTTACAGAGCTTTTAGAGTGTGTACAGTAATTACAAACTGATGGACATTTTGTCAGCTCTGAAAGAATAATCCCCAAGGCAACAACAACAACGACAAAAAAAAACAACCTGTCATGGATTGGAAAATAAAAGAAAACATACCTAGGTCTAGTTTAATCCATTTGGACAACTCGGCTATTTTCATTGAAACCACCATGTTTTTTTCAGATTTGTAGATTACTCCTGGCTGCTTCATCCATTTCTGTTGTTGCATTGTGGGCATTGTTGTTGGAAGTATATGTTTGGATTAATTGTATATGTGCATGTGAGAACACTGATGTTGTCAGGACCGTGAGGTTATATCTTGGTGACTAAAGTCGTTTTGAATATGGGAGACCTGGACGTGTAGGTGCAGGATATCATTACTGGCAATACTTGACTCGCCCACATGCAGCATTTTCATACGAGTTTCTTTGGTTTCAATTCTTCCAGAGTATCTTTGTTGTTTGATGACATAATTTCACCGGTAGCAATAAATTAGGACGTCTTTCATAGGAGCAACAACATCTGTGCTTTACTTAAAAACAAACTAAATAGATACTATTAGAAGTTAGTAGAAGTTTAGCCCGAATAGTCAAAACAGTAAACGTGTTTTTTATTTACTCTGTCGCACACAGACAACAGCGAACTACCTTATATTCTCGTACTTTACCAATACTCAAAGACTATCGAGAATAGATTCAAGGTCTTCCGACAAAGGGGTCAGTCTTTGCTGCAGGTGTTTTTGAGAAAATTGAATGATTTGTTTAAAAAAAACTCTTCATTTCAACAAAGGACTTGTCTAATTTCTCCTCCTACATCAAGGACTTTGGCTGTTTTGCTAAAATATAATGTTAGAAGATGAGTAATGACATGCGCATCATGAATAATATGCAAAAAAAAAAATGTAATTTGATGGGAAAACCAACATATGCCGTGTGTCGAACGGCCTTAGAGATGTTCGTTTATCCTGGATCGATTAGGTTTCATTGACAAGCCGCCAGTGCCGCTAATGAAAACTGCAATGAATTAATGGCGGACTGGCATTGATGAAATGAAATGAGCACTCGCTGTTGAGTGTTCTAATGTCAAAGATTGTAATTTACTGCACCAGTAACCTATCATTTACAGCACACGGCGCACAGATCTCTTATCAGAGTTTTCAAATGACCATTTTCGCTGGTACCGGCAATCCCAGGAGAGACTAGATCTAATTTTTAAACGATATCGTCTCGGTACTGGCTAGTACGTGAATTCACAAATATCAGATATGGCTGCGGCTTAATGATGATGATGATGATGAACAGTCCATCCATCCATCCATCCATCCATCCATCCATCCATCCATCCATCCATCCATCCAGGGCCGTCATCCAGAACGGCATAATGAGAGAGAGAGAAAGAGGGAGGGAGGGAAAGAGACAGAGACAGAAGGCGGGATTATAGAAGGTAGCAGCGATTTCATGAACAAGGTCAGTGCAAACACTGCTGTTATATTCACTACCGTCGTCACCATCACCACCACCACTACCACAACCACCATCAGCAGCACCATGAGCTTTTTTTTGATGACCGTGACTTTCACTGATAAATCACACAATGACACCGAGTTGGGCTGGAATTGTCTAGCCTGAAATGATAAATGGCCACTAACCTACACTAATATTTTTTGCTATGCTTAACCAATCAGCCACCAACAAAATATAGGTCAGCGTAGGACGCCGCATCCTGCCGACAAACAGCGACAAACGGGTGAGATCAAAACAGCAGCGATAGACAAGGAAAGGCGGTTTGAGCTATCATGGAAGTTCATGATTTACCTCTGTTGATTTCCAGCAGAATCATTTTTTTTTGGACGGCTTTTCATTTATATTTCGTTACCGGCTCGTCTCTTGCACGGTTCTCGAATGCGCCATCCTCGACAGACATAAGGCTGTGCTCTGAATCACTGAGAACCATTTAGATCCACATTGGAGCTAATCATTGTGTGAAAACATGAAGCGTTAGGAATAAAACATTACTCTGGCGATCTCCGACTGTCATCTTTAGAAAATATAATTATTTTGGCGAGTAGGTGAGTGGATGGCTGTAGACACTGGTCGTTTGAAGCCATGGCCGGCTGGTCACTGCAACAACGGTCAACACGGATTATGACGTCACGCTTTACTTAAAGTCTAAGGCCCTCACGGGGTAGACTTACTAGACTATAAGTGGAGTGGAGAAGCTTTATGGAACACTTCACTAACTTGAACTCAGTCGCTTTGCACCAACGCGCTTGTTTTTCCAAAATTCACAAGTGAAACGTATCATACTGCAAAGAAAGTTTGAAGATAGACTAGCTAACTGACTATACGTCCGAACGTTAAAGAAAATTGATATATTATCCTCTATATTTTACATAAGAAAGCAAATCCATATGAATCATGGCAGTTTGCATAGTCATTTGCAGGCGAAACTTGTCTCTAGACGGTCACGATTGGACGAGGCAGCTTTAAATCCCTTCTGTATGTCATAAATTTGAGGCTTTGATTTGCCACATACATTGTTCTTATTGTTCTTGTCATATAGTTGCACTTCAGCTTAATAAACATACTGTTATTGTTGTCACTGTTTTCGAGAACCCGAGGTCAGGGTTGTAACAGGAGGTATCCCACAATCTCCACAGTATCCTAACTGTAAAGCACATGTCACCAGTCGAAGTGAGCACTGTTAAAAATGTCATCCATCTAATGAGATGTTGATAAGCCGTCAGTAGCAGTGATATAAGCGAAGACTGTTGAGTATTCAGAGTCCTTCATATAAGGCAGGGATGTATATAGCAATGTCAGAATGTGACATAGTTTTGTTTAACTAAGTTCTCTCTCTAGTAGCTTTGCGGGCCATGTTTTACGTTCATGGCGGACCATATATGGGCCCGCCGTCCAGCGGTCGGACCAGCAGAGATAGGGAAGAAAAGTCCCGTTCTGTCTACAGTTTTGCAGAATATTGAAGAGTGTATACAAAATGAACGATGTGATGAAAAGGATGGAATTATATTGTGGGTATGGTTAATCATTCGACTCCAGCCCCCTGTAAATAAACCAGTTTGATGGGTTTTGTTGATATAAACATGGCGTATGTCCGGTGACATAAACATGTGTAATGAGTTTTTGGTATGTCACACGTTACATAAATTTGACCTTTGACCTGCTTACGAATACTTTGATTGGAAGTCTTGGAAACCTCTAGGCGTATAAATATGTGACATCATTTCTTTTGTAACTATTTTCACTGCCATAGGGTTTCCCTCTGTCTAGATTAAAAAAATTCGTTACACATTTATTGTATTCGCTCACCAGAGGATCGCGATTACTATTAATGTAAAACCCACTTCATGAATCTGATGTCAAACAAACACTCGTTACAGATCCTCTATTTATGTAAGAAAATAGGAGGAAAAGAGATATTGAGTACTAGTATTCGAACTCTTGACTTGCAGCGTTTTTGTTGTTGTTTTGTATTGTGTTAAATATAGCTTAACATTACAACAAGCTTGTTGGAAGTCTTAAAGTACCGAGCCCTTCTAAGTGTTAAAAGAAATTATTCTTCTTCTGTGTTCCTTGCATGACACAATAGTCGTAGATGTTGAGGCCATTTGATTAATGAAGGCTGTTGTTTTCGAGAGGTTCTCCTTGCGGCCTCATAGGTTTTCTTTCAATTCTGTTCCTTGAGGCCAGAGAGCAACGTGGACTTGGTGATACAGGAAGCAGAAATGCAATACATATTTAACATATACATATTTAACATTCTGTGCGTCTGCTCCACGGGTGTACTCATCTATATGTGACAGGCTCAGTCAGTATAAATGTGAGCAAAGTCGGCAGTGGCCATGTCGGAGTCTGAAGAAAGAAAGAAAAATAATGAGGTTTATATTACAGACAGACGAGGTACGCAACGAAACAAATAACAAGAACAACAACAACAACAAAAAACCAGCCATTTACGTGTAATATCGAATAGCAGCGTCCTGTGCGAAACATTCTCTTGAGTGGGATGGAGGTGTGTTGTTTGAAGGTGTTAGGAAGAATGAGTTGAGGTTCTGCTCACGGTGTAGTCACGTGGTTGTATTAATGGCGTAATATCCGTGTTAGTGGCCGAGTCCTTCTGAATAATAAATGATGTCGGCATCTGTGAGGGACTGGTGTTATACACCAAATATATGTCAGTGAGGGAATATGGGTGAGGACGGCATCATTAAAGGATGAGAAATGACTTTGATCCAGTGACTGTAGAGATGATAGGAGTGAGTTCCAATAGGAATGCAATAGGAGCACATGTACTCACCTATGTTATAGCCTTAAATCCCATAGACCTTAGTCTTTGTAGATGCATCTTGACTCTCGCGGTTTCCTCTTCCTAGAGACATACTTCTCCAGATACACATAGCGCCCAAAGCGATTACGGATGAATTAATTTTATCATTTGCTGAAAGCTATAACCAGTGTATTTAGATATACGCTCGTATGCTGCAAGGTTAAGAAAACAAACAAAAAAAAAAGGCGGATGTAAAGAAATATGAAAATGTTGTAAAAAATTTTCGCTGAGATTAAAAGTTACGACGTCATGAGCAGAAAAGTACAGGATGAAGCGTTTCAGGTTTAACTTTCCATTTTGACTGCCCACCATGAGGGCAAGAACTGTTTTTTTTATTTTTTTAAAACGAATCTTATATTAGTTTCTTGAGATGATAAATTCCTACAGAAGCAAATTTATCTCTAAGCTGATCAGTTCCAGGAAACGCAGCAGTTAAACTGTTGTGCCAACAAAATGCTGTGACGTAGTATCCACTAAACCATGTCAAGCTGCAAAATGTTTATTCCACTTGCCGGCCGGAAATCAGATTTATTTCTCCGATAAAGTTGGAACTTCGATAACAGTGTAGAGCAGCGTACTGAATGATTTAAATTAGGACAGTGGAGTCAGTATCAAAAGGTCGTGGTTTGTTTTTTCTCTTGGAAGCAAACTGAGGGTGCTCTGAAGATTGAATTTTGAACTCCGCTGTTTTACTGGCATGCCCTTTTAATCATTTAATCTGTGATATGTTGTAATTTTCTTCTCCTGCAAACATAGACTTCTCTAACATAGACTTCTATAACATAGACTTCTATAGGATTTGATGAGCACAGATATTGAAAGACATTAAACATGATCATAAATGATGTCTTTCTTTTATTGCGCTGCTCCCGCCGAACTGAGAGCTCCAGCGGCCAGGCTGGATTGACCTTGTGTGTAGAACTAATGACAAAAGCCAAGACAAACACATGAGACTCTCAGCAAATTGACACTAGAGTGGAATCACAATATTTTCCTGACTTTCCATTCTACACCAGTCAGATATTTTCATCTGAAATCTGGACTTCTAATATTTATCACCAGTTTCCTGGGATCAGCTTCCCTCTGTTGTCTTAGTTTACCAGAAGCGGAGAGTT
>JAWQUT010000567.1:57569-72595 GCA_033807755.1 Ellobium chinense | reverse complement strand
TTTATTTATCCCCGTGGGGAAATTTTTCTTTGTTACAGTGATGCATACAATTTTACATACATTAACAGACACAGACTCACACACTCTCCCACATATTACATGATACATGCGCCGCCTCAGTCACTCACTCTGTCACGCTCTCGTCTTCACCCTTCACTGCTCACAGAGTATGACAGACAGCAATGTATATTTCACCGTTGGCTACATGAGTATTTTCACCGAGCCCAGTCATACTAGTGTGTGATGGGTCAAACTAATTTACATGGGCATTCTTTCACTCACACATAGAAACATACGCTAAGACCACTTAGATTTTGAGCTTTCCCGACAGGAAAAAATGAGTGCTTAAAAGTTACGGACCTTTCAATCGGTAAATACGGTGACTTTGCACCTCTAGCAACTACCAGAAATTTTATTACTAGGTCTACAATCACTTTCCATCTGTTCAGGGCCTTCTATAATGAAGCTGCTATTCCCCCTCTCCATGACCACTTCAACGGGATTATTTAAAGTTGCATAACTTTGAAAATGAAAATGAAAAATGAAATAACGACTTTTATTTACTCCGTATTGAATTTGATTTACAATGTTATACAGTGTTATACATCTCATCCATAATACATAACATAAAGACATGTAACAAAACACATCATACATGTTAATACATTATTACAAATGAAATTCATAGCAAAGTCATTGCTGGTCGCTAGCGGTGCGGCGCCCTGGTCCCCCTAGCCCCAAAACGAGGTACTCATTTACACCGGAATCGAGTGTCTTTCTCAAAGACACTACAACGTAAACCGTTCAGTATGCGAGTCAAACACAGAAACCCTAGACTTGATAGTCTTCAGTTTCTGAGTACGACTTACAAACCGCATCGCCACGCCGCCTCCTCTTTTTGCCAGGTCCTTTTGGCATCTTCATGCCAACTTACCTCGTTGCACTGAGCTCACCTAGAGGACAATCTCTTTGCAAAACAAGCCCATTTCGAAATGCCATAAAGAAGACATTTCCATCATATCTGCTTCATCTCTGCAAGACTCATGCTTAGTGTTTTCTGTCGTGACAGACCTTAACAACAGTTATCAAACTCAGTCTAGAAATGTCAATATCCTGGTAACACCATAGTATTAAGTTCACTTTTCTTAGCGATCCAAAGATCGCATCGTGTTTCAGATACCCCTATATACGGTTAAAATCAGATCAATTGTTCTTTGGAAACAGTTACTTCAAGAACTTGGGATACTGCTTACACATTCTCTGACGCAAAAAGAAAAAAAAAGGTGTGGAGGTACAAATAACATTGCTCGCTGGAGGTTTTCTTCATCCTGTTATAAACATCTGACTGCTTCCACCTATCGTCAACAACTGTTGCCATTGTTTCCTGACTGTTGCTTTCTCTTTCTTTCGCTGCTATTCAGTTGTGGATTATGACAAACTCTGAGGTCCCGAGTAAGTAACTTGTTGTCTGGTAGTTATCACTGGTAGAAATGGCAAGCCATGAAATTGCACATTTCTGGTTCAGCATGTGTTTCTTTTGTACCACGATCAAAAGTTTCATTCCCTCTGTATTCTGCTTCTCAAATCTGGTGCCGGAGAGACCGGTAGATCAAACCGGGGATCAAAACAAGAGATCAAACATATACGTCTGGTACCCTGCACACTGTGCATGTCCCAGTTGCACAAATTATGGATCAAAAGCATCAATTGCTTTGTTCTATCCTATTTTTCAATTGCTTTGATCCCCAGCTCGTGGTTATAAAACAAGCATCTACAAAGTAAAAACTTTTTTTTTCTTTTTTTGTAAAACCTGATGTCGGGGATACAGTCTAGTCTACATGGTTTCCGGTTTTCACGGACGGTTGGTGGTAGTTAAAAACGCAAAAGTTATTCCTTTCTTTTGAGAAAATTGATCTCAACGACATACATACTGCCGTCAAAATGAAGAACCTAGTATCCACCATTTTCATGTTTTGCTACAAATGACAAAAAACTGTTTATTTTAATAACTGTTGATAGAATAGTCGCATCGTTACTATTAGGTCAAAATGTATACAATTTTTACTATAGACGCCTTTAAAAATGAGGTATCGGTGCCAAACTAAGATTATCAGACGCAAAATTTTCCAACGATTTTAACGATATAAAAATGTCCATTTGACCCAGATACGTAGATACTAGGTTCTNTGTACCACGATCAAAAGTTTCATTCCCTCTGTATTCTGCTTCTCAAATCTGGTGCCGGAGAGACCGGTAGATCAAACCGGGGATCAAAACAAGAGATCAAACATATACGTCTGGTACCCTGCACACTGTGCATGTCCCAGTTGCACAAATTATGGATCAAAAGCATCAATTGCTTTGTTCTATCCTATTTTTCAATTGCTTTGATCCCCAGTTCGTGGTTATAAAACAAGCATCTACAAAGTAAAAACTTTTTTTTTTCTTTTTTTTGTAAAACCTGATGTCGGGGATACAGTATATATGGTTTCCGGTTTTCAATGACGGTTGATGGTAGTTAAACACGCAAAAGTTATTCCTTTCTTTTGAGAAATTTGATCTCAACGACATACATAGGTCGCCATTTCACGGAGGTGGAATGGATGTAGATGGAGGCTAAAGAGTCCATCCATGTCTTGTTGGTGTCTGGTGGTATTTAGAATGCCATAGAGTGCTGGCCTATTCGGAGACATCTAAACGATCCAACAATTACATCAGGGCTGAGATTGTGATGGTCTGTTGGTTTTTAGTGGTATTTGTAGTGGGTCCCCTAGAACAGTTGCCAAGTCAGAGAGTTCCGAATAGCTTTGAGAAAGAACATCAGCCTAACTCGGGCCATTTTTGAACCCGTCACATGGAAAGAATACACTTGTCACTGGCAAGACTTGTCTATCAATGGCGTCTTGTGAACAAACAGACATTCAGTTTTACACAATCATGTTGACAGAATTTATTGTGGTCATCGATATGGTTACGAGCAGAGATTAATGCACCATTCATTCAGCTATTGACAATGCTGAAATTGTTTATATAGTTGAGTATGAAGAAGCCTCCCCTATATTAATATATTATCATGTTTATAGATCAACACAGCAAGGGTCAGGCGCATTGCGAGCAGTGTAGTGTGTGATGTCACAAAGTACGTTTCTTGCCCAAGATCAAGAACGGGCTGCGGTTTTTTGTTCTAACCCAGTGAAAAATATGTCAGAATGCTACCAAGCGCGAGCAGCTTCTATAAAATGTCGGTGACGCTCTATGGTCTCCAGGCAGTTGAGGAAGTCCCAAAGTGTTCTGGCCTGTTCAGGTAATAATAACATGAAGTCGAAGGAAGGGCCGTGACCCGGATACAGGATTTATAAACCTCGTTATTATTCCATCATTATCATCATCCTCTTTCCTCACCTACGGTTGGATCTCGATATTAAGTATTCATCTAATAAGTATACCCCGTTACTAAGAATGTATTTCACGTGCACCTATTTATTTCTTTATTCAGATAGACTGGATACTAAGAGCACCTTATTTGAAAGTATTCTTTTCACTAAGAGCATACTTATTATCGAGTTTGGACTGTATTATAATGCTCAGTTAAATAACCTCATTCCAGCAATTCAGACTCGGTAGATAACATGTAGTACAGTAATAATTCAGTTGAAGAATCCAGCACCGGTAGAACTTTCCTGAAGAATCCTGAACTTTGTGAGTCCCATCTTTCTCTTCCATCTCATTACCTCGACGAGAAAGTCTCGAATATTTTAATCAGCTTTATTAGTTTAGCTGGGTTTATTTTGCGCCCTCCTGGAGTCGTTTTCGTCCTGGCGGAATCTCGAAGTGTTAAACCATCTCTCGCGGGGGAACGTGGTAATCATTGAACATCGATGCACCGTGTTTTCTTGGTCTACCTCTAGCTTGGTCATGGAGCGAGGGGACAGTCAAAATAACAAGCACGTATTGGGATTCAGGGGCGTCGGTGAGCCTGTTTTCTCCCTCTTCTCCCGGACATGTCTAGGTTCCAGGTTCTCTACCCTCACTCCCACTCACACATATAAACTGAGATATGATGTCCTATAGGTAGCACCACATCGTGTTCCTTACATGCCAGTTGAACCTTAGCTTTTTCCCCTCCCCTTCAAGGGCCCACACATACAGTCTGACCGTCAGCTGCTTTCCGTAACACTGATGTAGAAATGCCTTCTCCTATTTCTGAGCTTACCAAATGCCCCCACCCAGCCTTGCAAAGGTACGCCCATGTAAAGTGAAAGGGCATAGATCAATTCCAATATCACAACCTTGGCATTCTTTAAGAGCTTGGTATGGATTTGAAAGTGGATTTTGAAATCTGTTCCCACGAAAGGTCTGGAAATAGATGATGACGGAGGAAAATATCTGGATTTTGAATACATACATGAGGTATAACTCGCTAGTCGCTGTGAAAAACACTGTCAGAGGCTTGACTGTGTGGCTCTTTGGCTTAAAAGTCGTCCTCACAATCTGTAGACTCACCATTGTGAGGACTGTGGGTTATACTTTCGGGTCGGGCGGTTTACGTTGCTGTGTTCTCGGGAGAGACACTCAACTCCCACACATCACTATATTTAGGTACAAACGACTACCTGGCCCTAGAGTTGGTTTGGGGGTGAAGTGGGGGTGGGGGAGAGGAGGAGACAGAGCGCTGCATGTTTGCTGTACAGAATAAGCTACATCTTTTTTCGCAGCTCTGTAGGTGAATTTGCTCTTTAGATATTTTATCATCAGCAACAGGAAACGGATTCAGGAACACAGGAAGATCTGTCACCATTAGTTTTGTACAGTTTCCTCGAGGAACAAAGTAAATATTCCACACAGCTAGCTCTCTAATGGTATTCTTTCTCATAGTATTCCGTATCAGGAAAATTGGTTTTGTTTTGTGCGATGGGGAGAAAGAAAAAAAATCTCTCTGGGACTGATTCAATGGACGCTGCCTTAAGAGCGAGAAACCAGGAGGTCTTAAGTGACATGAATTGATCAAATGTCTTTGGTTGAATCGAGATCGCATTTCAGATGTCGGACTTCCTTGATGGATCACATGGCGAGAAGACTGAGAGGGTCTCTCTCATTCGTTCTTTCTCTCAATGGTATCTCATGTTTGGCCTCTCAGACTGCCATCATTTTGTTCCCTTTAGTTCTTCCAATAATCGGAGCGAAAAAATAAATAAAGACTGACAGGAGGAGAGAAAGAGAGGGGAAGAAGAAAGGGATGGATGGATGGATGGATGGATGGATGGGTAGGTGGCTGGGTGGGTAGGTAGATGGATGGGTGGATGGATGGATGGATGAATAAATGGATGGATGGATGGATGGAGAGAAGAAAGAAATTAGAAACTCCGAATTCCAGAACTCATGGTTCCTGGAGATTTTGCCACTGATCACTGGTCTACCCACTGGCCGAAGAGCGAAGTGTTTTGTCCACCAGTTTTCACCAGAAATATGGTGACCTGTGATTAAAAAAATAACTGCTTTATGTAAGAGCTTCTGTGTTGACATTGATAGACTTGTCCTAACCGTTACATATTGAACAGCCGGAGGGAAGAGTTTCTTTGGGTGCAGAGTTGTTCATTCCGAGACGTAAACAATGACGTTTCAATGATAGGCGTATTGTACTGCGAGTTTCTTATAGATATTGGCCGAGGCTTCTAGTGTACGCTATTTCGTTAGAGTTTGAGAAAAGGGAATGGAAACTGAAGGCGTCAACCCGCGTGCAATGTTCTCAGGGGATGTAAGCCAGCTGGAGTCGTACTAGGAAGATCCAAGTTGAAGTGACTGTTGTTGAACCAGTACGGAGAAATGTGGCTTATACATAATGTCTTCGGGGCTTTTATGAAGATAAGATTGATAAGGCAATCAGCCTTCTGATCTCGAACATTGAACCATTAGTTTTAATAAAGTAAAGATGAAAGATGGACACACCCTCCTTATGTGGACATATCTGGTTTGTATTGAGTGTTTTGGTCCTACAGTGTTTCGTCCTTCTATGTCGTCAGATAGAATGGACGTCATTTACCGGATGCAGTATTAGTGTGATCATTGGCGTATCAAAAGGATACCGAATGGAGGGAAGCAAATGAGGGGAAAAGACCCATTGGTTGTTGACGGGGAGGGCAAATTGTCTTCATGCCTTAAAGAAAAAACAACACAAAGGAAACCCTAGCATGGTTATGCCAGCTGGAATCGATGTGAAACTTGCTTTGCGCCTTTGTTCTGACCATGTCGCTTCTATGTCTTTCATTGATCAAAACGGGCTGTAAGTATTTTTGTCGTTGTTTGGCCATGTGCAGCGTGTGCAAATTATGCAAATTGCTCTCGTCCTTCCCGCGTATTTGGAATTGCGTGGTCCTAATCTAGTTAAGATTAAAAGTATGTCTTGCAGGCAGCCAAAATCAGGCTTGTATCGCCAGACTAGAAACTGAATATATTATTAGATTCTGAAGTTGATAGGGGCCATCCTAAATCGAATGTTTCTTTGTTGCAGAATTCAAAAAGTACAATTATTTCTGTATACAAAACTATTGATTTTATGGCTGAATTGTAAGATTTGTCGATAGGAACATTCAAAGGACGTCTTGTTCTAAAAATCTCGAGCGGGCTGCCAGCTTCTGAAAGTCGTGACAATGGGTTTATGGCGATACCGACTGCTCTGGACACGAGCATACTGTCCAGGTACATTATTGTTTTCAGTGACCGTTCTTCAGCTCTTGTGTTCTGCGTTATGAGATTTTTACCCACCAGTACAAAAATTGTTCTCTCATGTTCTTTGTGGCACACATCGCTCTCATAAATGCTATAATTATATCCTACTATGACTAGACCTTCTTCACTGCAGTCAGTAGATCTCAACCGTCAGAATCAGAACAGTCTTAAGTTCATGATCTTTTTTAGATGTTAGCCAAATCAATCTAGTTCACATTTAACAAACTTATGCATTACAAAAAAAACCCCAACAAAACACAACATTTACCGGATAAACAAAAGAATTACATTATCGGAGAACAGAAAATCGCTTAAAGGAAAGAAAACACACACACACACACACACACACACACACACACACACACACACACACACACGCAGAGAGAGAGAGAGAGAGAGAGAGAGAGAGAGAGAGAGAGAGAGCAGCAAATTGGCTATATAATGTCACACTTATTGATACCAGACAAGAGAGGGACGTTTCAGTCGTAACTCTAAAAAGAACACAAGAACGAATATCCAGTCTCTTATTTATCTAAAATAACCAGTATTATTATCTCCCATCTCTCACACATCCACTGATGTTCTGTCTTTCTCTCTCTCTTTCTCGCAGTATTTCTAGTAATATAATATCAGGCTGTTTTCAGCTAATGAGGAACTTTTTTCTTTTCATACTATATCTTTTCAACAGATTTGTAGTGAAATTTGTAATAAGAGGTTTGTTGTGAACCACTCACAACCTTGATGAGGCTCAGGCAGGAGCTGGGAGCTAAATGTCAGGGGATGTCATTTTGACGGTTGGCTGGAAACAGTGAAGTTGGGACTTGGAAACGATCAAATCAGACTCTTGACTCTTTGTCACACACTCTCAAAGAGAGCCCATACTGCTCTTCCCGGTCACAGTATAAGCGGACTCCGTTTTGTTACAACTTGAACTAGAGTGACGTCATCATGGGTTGACTGGAAAAGTCTCCTTGCTATCTCTTATTCTCTGACAAAATGGTGGACAAACTGAGGCTGAACAAGGGTTTTTTTCTTTTTTGGACAAAATCCCAAAGCACCAAGTGGTAGACTATGTGAGCGCACATTTACACATGACAGATATCGGGACAGATTAAACATCAAATAAAACTCCATAAATTAAGAGAGATCAATCAACCAATCAGCATATCAGTCAATCGATCAGTCAGTCAATCAATCATTCCACCCGTCAATCAATTTATCAATCAATCGATTGTTTGGCGTTATGAGTTTGTTTTCTGCACGTTATTCTTGTAGCACAACAGCTGGGATTCCTTAGGAAATCTACAGTGTCTGGAATCCAAAGACGAATAAACATAAATGTAATGTCAAGTTGACCATATACAGGAAGCATGACTATTACATAACATAACATAACAAAATTAAACCAAATAAAACCAGATCTTACGCTATATCACCTTACCACAGTGGCAATCAACATACGGACTGTCTCTAGTCTAGTAATTTTCTTCTACTTGTTTTGAACAGATTTAAGAATTCAGGCCCATATATCGACAAGACATTATTTCTGTATTTTTCTCTGGCAATAACCTTTTTTTTTTTTTATTAAACACATATCTGACACCGTCCATTGTTCGTCGTTCGTCTAACAAACATCCGGGGATTTTTGCTGAATGTGTCAGTCATCATTAAACCTGTTCACAACAACTAGGAAAGGCCGATAATATACGTCAGATTTTACATCGATTCTCAGAGCATCCGTCCAGTCTGTGTGTGATTCCCGCCACTAGATGACTTTTGTGACACAAGCACACGCACGATCACCTGACAGTCACACTGTGTTCGTGACAGGCTCTTTAAGCTCTATAAGATCAAACCCATCATACTAAGGGCAGTTCCAGCAGAATGACGCGTCGGTTACAATAATTTCCCAGAAGCTTTGACCTAATAGTGATTAGTTTTTGATTTTCCTAACAGGGGTTAATGTATTCATTAATAATAAACCTAAAGTAGTTGCTGTGAAGTCAGAGCATTTTCACAGGTTAGCGTAATTCACGTGGCATTTTGATGGAATTGCCTTTAACCTAATGTGGACCGTGTGACTGGGCTTGATGCAGGCGACATTGAAGTCACATGTCAGTAGCAGACAGTCAGACCTGCTCTAGATCTCTTCACCTTTTGAAGATGTTTTATCTCAGTAATGACACAAGGCCACTAAAAGACATTTAATGATTGTTTAATGCGTGCAGATGGAGCGTAGATACACAGAGTAATTATACAGCACACGGTGATTGCACGCAATGAGTTACGACCCAATATGACCGGGCCGCGATAGAATTAAGGGGCCGAAACTCCATCTGACGGTTTCCTCATCCCCTGAGAGCCGTCACTNTTTTTTTTTGGGGGGGGGGGGGGGGGGGGGTATTTTTGCCTTGCTTGAAAGATTGTCGTTAGACAAAACAGGTTTAAAAGTGGGTTATCCATTTAAATTTTATTTTAATTTTCAGAATTGACACAGCGGCTCACAAAGCCTTAGACCTTTTAGGAGGTTTAAAACTGCCAGAGTTCTTTGCCATGTGAATCAACAGCTTGTCAATACAAACTTGCAAGCACTGTGTGAAGTTTGCCAACGGAATATCGTTATTTGGACCTTCCATTTTTTCTTCCAAAGCAGGAGAGGGATAAAACCCAACCGAACTGATCTCCAAATAAAGCCACCTTGCGGTAAGGGCCGTTAACTAAAACTAAATATATACGAGCTCTAGAGAATGTCCAAGATGACGTCAGTATAAATCAACGCGTCTTCCAAAACATGGCCAGACATTTCGCAAGCTCTCCATGTTTCGAACACCACATTGATTTTGTTGGGTAAATACTCCAGGCCCGGTGCTCGAGCAGTTGGCTCTATACTGGATTTAATTTGCCTGAGCTAAACTCTTTTGCACTAAATGTTTTCATGATTATATCCCGTCTGCATGCAAACTCACCTCTGGAATGTCCAATTAATTCTGAGTACATGTGGAGATAGAACACAGCAGTTCTGTCTGTAACCAGCACAAGCTCATTGAGTGGATAATCTGTGTCTCACTGACCCAATTAGAGTTCATGAGCCAAATACAGCGAAATCGGTAATAAGAAGACAAAGAGGATTTTCGAAATTATCTCGGTACAGCAATGTTCCGATTAACCGGTAGACGTAGATGCAATTTTCGTCATCGGTAACAGTTTGTATTCGTGTTTCTTTTTTATTTGTTGTTTGTTTATTGTATTTATTTGTTGTTTTATAACACAACAACAAAAGAGGTAACCAAAATGTGTAGAGAGAGGCCATTATAAATGGCTTCCGTTGTTTTACCCTTTAGTAGAGTGACAACAGAGCTGACTTTTATGTTTGTCCACTACACGAAATTGAGGAATTTAACATTAGAAAAGGAATTTGGAAAATTTCACGAATGTGCTATTCACTTGACGTGAGTTTTTCCTTCATCCCTTCTTCTCTTGCCACTACCTTAAAAAAAAAAAAAAATTAGATATGTCATATAGCCTACTGTCCTTAAAAACTTTTGCATTCAGTTTTGGACAGGGAAATATTCACTGAAAAGCTCAGGCGTCCGAAGATGATATTCACACCAAAATGTTAGTAATTATTCAGTATTATCAGGCTAGCAACCCACATAAATAATCATGGCGACCCCCTAACAAGCCCCCTAAGGGACCCAAGCGCTCAGAATGACATTACTCTACCTCGGCATGTTCCGGTGCAACTCGGGACACCATATTTTGCATACACATGTAGACAAAGAGGAAAGGGAAGGTTTATGGCAATATCTGTGTTATGAAAATGAGGAATTCCCACTCACTCGAAGGCATTCACAGCTGATGTAGAAAAAACGCATTTTTTACTGCCCACTAAACAGAATTATCGCGTCGCACTGCTTCGTCACTCTTAATGTATGCTTGTAACACATGAAAACAAATGGCAGGAAATATTCGGCAGGAAATGCGCTTTATTACGTCAGACATCGCCGGATCTTTGTGATTGCACTGTTTTTCCCGTGATGCACTCGCCACGCAACTGTCTAGCAACAACCTAAACACTCTCTGCTCCATAACTGGTGAGGCCATTGCTTGAGGCACTCTCTGTTAATATGAGCAGTTGAACAAATATTTGGAGAGCCACAGAAATCATAAACAACAAAGCAGCTTTGTGGACATGTCCGAGGGTGACACTGGGTCTACCATTCAAGGTTCGAGTGTTGTTGCTGTGTCGTTAAGTTGCTAGCTAACAGTGGTGCCAACTTCTCATGTAAGCCCCCGGCGCATGGTGTGTGAGAGGGGCCATGGATAAGTCTGTGTGTGTGTGTGTGTGTGTGTGTGTGTGTGTGTGTGTGTGTGTGTGTNAAGAGAAGAGGAGAGAGAGAGAGAGAGAGAGAGAGAGAGAGAGAGAGAGAGAGAGAGAGAGGAAAATGGAAGCGCATGGAACGACTTTATTGATTAAGATAAAGATTAATTTCTCATTGAATGGTTTCTTAATTTAAACTGCACCACCCGATCGTTAGTATGGAGTGCAGCCCCCGCCTGTAAATGGCCGTAGATTGTGCCTTGACTCAGAGAACATGTTATTCAGCTGGTAGAGAATCTGTTTCACAGAGCCATATAATGCCATGTCAGTATCAACCATTCACGAACTGCCCATTAATTACCAAGTCTGGAGATTTAAAAAACGTGAACAAAATACACACAGTCCATTTCTTCTTAGTGAAGTGGTATGGTAAAACGTCAGGGAAATTAATTTGCCCGACTGGTATTTACTTCTCCAGCATCGTAAATGTGACACGGGTTAAGCGAAGAAAAAAAACAGTATAGTTTACAGCACTGCCGCTCTACAGAAAAAGACCGTATACGTCACATTAAGTCAGATGCACTTTTTGACATGTTTATGTAAGTCTAAATAATCTTATCTTTCAATCAGGACTCCTCTCTCTCTCTCTCTCTCTCTCTGTGTATGTGTGTGTGTGTGTCTGTCACTTTCTCTCTCTCTCTCTCTCTCTCTCCATCTCTCGCTCTCTCTCTCATCTTGTACAGTTTCCAAGATAATCCAGCCAACGGAATGCATCATTAATTAATCAATTGAAAAAGAGGTGCAACTCGAAATATTGTGTCTGTCTCCTATACGTCGACAAGACGTAAGAATTATAGAATGGTTGACTGCAGTGGAAGGGCCATTCTATAGAGAGGTTTTCAGTCGGTTATCTCAGAAAGAGATTGATTACATCCACTCAGAACAGTGACGGAGACCGTAAGGTGGGGTGGGGGGTGGGGGGAGTCCTGAAATTCGAAGATTTCGATAAAAATACCGATTCTGCGATTATTCCATTTTCAGCATGTTCAACCATTTTTACTTTTGATATTACCCATTAGAGCCTATTATGACCTATATCCTCTCGAAATGACCCATTTCCTGAAGGAGGATCACCAGGAAATGATACCCAAACAGCACTCAAACGATAAACATCACTCACATTAATGTGGGACCTTTCCAGACACAAAAGTGAAAGATATCGATGCAAGAACGATATCGCCAAAGCAAGAGAAAAGTCCAGACAAGAGAAAGAGGTTAGCCTATCAAGCAGGACAATTTTGAAGCATTTAGACCACAATCTGTCATCAGAAAATGTGAAAAAAACATTGTATAAATTTCAAACGCAATTTTCTCGAAACTTTTTTGAACACTCTTTTCCCTAAGGCCTTGTAACTACTGGACCGATTAACTTGAAAATTGGTATCTATGTTCCTTGAACCATGTAAAATAACAGTATGCGTCGTTTTCCCCGTCTTTTTAAAAATGTTTTTTTTAAAAGAAAATAAAGCGTTTTTGGTTAAAAATTGAGGAAAAGTCGGTATTTCCTACATGTACATTTTCAAAAGCCCATACCTGACTACCTATTACAGATAAAAAAAAACAAGAAACAACAATACGATGAATACATTTTGTTTAATAGATGTTGAAATGTATTTGTNGGGGGGGGGGGGGGGGAAGGGGAGTCCTGAAATTCGAAGATTTCGATGATAATACCGATTCTGCGATTATTCCATTTTCGGCAAGTTCAATCATTTTTACTTATTCACAGAGATTCACCATTCAGATGACCTAATCCATGAAATGGTCCAAAAACCATGTCATGTGGCTTTACCTATGATACTAATGGAATTGGCTGTCACAGAAAGTAGAAATATATATATTTTTTTTAACTCTCACCAGGGACTGTTTTGAGCATGCGCAATGACATAATGAAGTGGCCCTTTACATGAAGTTTGGGATTTTCCACACTGATAAATTTAAAACATGTACTGGAAAAACACGTGTGTCTACAAATAAAGAAACCCCTCTAGGGGGATATTAAATAGTCTACGTAGCTTTTGCCTTGAGATCAAACAAGGTTTATTCATTACATTTGGAACGATGCTGTTGTCGCACAAGGTATTTTTGTGACATCAATGACTGTGACAAATAGAGTGACAAAGCTATAATTACAGCACAAGTCTAGGTGCACCGGAACTGAAAGCCTTGAAAAAACTGAAAGCCTTGAAATCCGTTTAAAAAGTTGACTGACGGTGACGATCAAAATCACCAGACTTTACGATAAAAAAAAAATAACATCACAGAAAACGTTGGCCGAAACGTGCAGTTTATACCGTTTTGGTTGCAATCGATATGAAATAAAACAAAAGACTACGGTTGTCGAGATAAAATGTCTGTTTAAAGTATGGGGGGTAGAAAAAGTAAGAAATGGAGAAAAACGCTTCTAAAATTTCGTGCTTCAAATTAGTGCTTAATTTTTGCCGATTTACTTTTATATAATAGCAACATTTATGCATTATTTAGACAAATGCAGGAAAACAGTAGTGGAATAAACATGCTTGTAACTGAAAAATAAACAAATATAAGCATTTCATTCCAGATTTTGTGTTTGTTGGTTAGTAAAACATGTCAACAAATGCCAGTATTAATGTTACGTTCATTTTTTAGGTCACGGGTACACAATTACTCAAAGGATGCGCACTCTTTTCTGATTGTTGTATTTCTAAGCACTAAGCACTGCGTGTTAAATGAACTTCTGAACTACATTTTGATGACAAACATGATGTGTTTTGGTCAATAATAACGGCAGTAATCAAATCCTAAAGACCGGCCATGTCTTCACACCGGGGCTCCGATTTGTTCGCGTCAGCATAGCTTGGTACTAAAGAGGGGCGCGTTTAATATATAAAAAATTAAAGCATTTCTAGTTCGTAGTTTGCAATAATATTCATACAAAAAAAAGAGGGAAAGTCATATATTAATATGGTAATAAAAAGCTCAAATTTCATGGAATAGCCCAAAATTGACGTTATGAGCCTGTATCTCAAAACTAATATTTACGGCTTTCGATGGGTTTTCCTGGAACACCACATATACATCTCGTATATGTATCAGTCATCTTATGATAAAATTGCATATGTGCCGTTTTGTCATAATACGGCAAAATTAAGTAAAAGATTCTGAGCGATACTCACAGAGTCCACCCGCCCACGAGCCAGTCAGATACATCGAATGGACGACATGAAGTAGTCTATGCGATCTCCTTTGTCTGACACGTGTTTGTCACCCAGATTCCACTCTTAGCAGTTGTCACAGACAAAATGGAATTTCTAAAGGTCAAGTGGCCTTGCATTGTGGACTTAGTGGACAGCGCGTTGAGATTGGAAGTCATTAACCTGGTCTGCCTTTATGTGCAATGTATGTTGTGATCGTCACAATCCAGGAAGAAATAGAAGCTGCACTTTTGGCTTATACAGTAACTGAAGCAGCTCTTAGTCGCTTATACAGCAGTGGCAGACCTTAGAAGAACAATGTGATTTACAATTGTCTTAACATAATATCAACAGTGGTATCTAATTTAGATGTCCGTCTGCAAACCTACACACGGAGTAAATAGTCCAGGAAACTGTTGTTCAATTTTTCAAGAATAGAAATCGTCTGTGTTGACGCAGTACGCCCTATTCCACAAAACAGCCCAAAAGTAGGTTTCGACATTAGTTTGTTCAGTATTAAATTTTATCGCCAGTTAACGCATGTAGTCTTTTCCCGTAAGAGTCGATTAAAACACTCATCGTTCAGTGAATTTACCTTGCAGAAAATGGATCTGTATGATACGCTGCTTTCACTGACACATAGTATATATTTTTGATGAAGGCTTCGTGTAGAAACAAAGCAAGAGATGAAATCCGGATCTTTATTAAATCATAATT
The DNA here is from genome assembly GCA_033807755.1 of Ellobium chinense. Lineage (NCBI taxonomy): Eukaryota > Metazoa > Mollusca > Gastropoda > Ellobiida > Ellobiidae > Ellobium > Ellobium chinense. Next base: position 57,598 of record JAWQUT010000567.1, on the reverse strand, counting down.
ATTTGTTCGTTAAACGAAATGGGGAGGAA
>JAWQUT010000567.1:37633-57556 GCA_033807755.1 Ellobium chinense | reverse complement strand
TGGGGTGTATTGACAGTACTGAAATCGATAAACAGGTGATAAAAGGACAACAGCAAAGTGTTAGCCTGTTTCAGACATCAAAATAGACGGAAGATGAACATTTTAGACGCCATATAGATCTAGTCTAACCCTTCCATTACGTGATGTTTTACAAGCATTGATGTCGCCCAGTTACCATTGTTACGTTCGACTGTTGGTAGGAGCACTCACAAACCTGTTGAATAGGACGTACAGGTTTGTCTGATACGTACACGGACATGTGAATGCTACTTCTTGGCCATACCGCTCCTTTTAAAAGCTCTTTGTTACATAGGGGAAGGACACACAGGTAAATCAACTGTCAACTGTTATGAGAAATTATCAAAACCTATGATACAGGTCCGTTCACAGTCGACAACGCAGAGATTAGTGATAGTTTGACCTTGTCAAGCCGGCCCGACACATAGAAAACTTTAACGGGCACTTGGAAGGGCAGGCAGTTTAAAAAGTAATTTGAGCCATCCATGTATTCATTTATTTATATATTTATTTCCTGTATATCCAGTTTAGGGTAATGCAGCTTTTTTATTTACTTGTTTTTTTCTGTAATACTTTAAATATAAACATTTAGATCGTATTATTTACTTTATTCTTTATTATGTCAAATACCCAGACTATTCTCTCATCTGTGTACTGTATGTATGTATGTATGTGTGTATGTATGTATGTATGTATGTATGTATGTATGTATGTATGTATGTATGTATGTAGGTAGGTAGGTAGGTAGGTAGGTAGGTAGATAGCTAGGGAGCTGGGTAGATAGGTAGGTAGGTAGGTAGGTAGCTAGGGAGCTGGGTAGATAGGTAGCTATGAATGAATGTATGATTGAATGAATGAAAGTAAGTAGATATGGATTCTTCATCTTATTTAATTTCACTCTCTTGAATCTGTACAGCAAGATGCAACTCTTATGGAACAATTTAATTTGCTTTCACTGAGAGCTAATTTTTTTAAAATTAAAAGATGTAGTTGCGATAAGAAATCGAAACAAAAAAGGTTAAGACAATCAGTAAAGGTATTTTCGTAGTTTATATTACTAAAACCAAAACAAGAATGTGGATTACTATTCAGTGTGAACATTTGAGGCTTGTGCTTTCAGGAAAACGGCGATACGAGTATCTCAAATTTCATGGCTGGCTATGAGATGTTCAGTAATGCAAAGACATGACACAAAATCGAAACTGTCAAGAATTATTTGTTGTTGTTGTTGTTATTGTTATTATTAATGTTATTGTTGTTGTTGTTGTCTACGTGAGTTAGAACCTTGTGGCGCTTCACAACCATTGTAGATTTTTGCGTCTTTCAGGTTGCGACTGTGAACTACGATGTAGAAAATTATAATACAGTACATCCTTTCTGAATTTATTAACTTAGTGTGAAGTTTATGGCGTCAATCTGTTGTTTGTAGACATGGAAATACCAGGACACCCCATCTCAAAGAGTAAAACACATGCATCAGTAACCTAAACTGTCTCCATCGATCGTGGCTGATAAATATGTTATAGTTGTTTTCATTTCATGTAAGTATGAAGATGACTTGTAGGTTGAAAACTGTGTCAAGTGTGATTTAGACATGATTGTGTCGGTGATGATAACAGTCTTTTGTTTGTTGTTTGTGTCCCCCCCNCCCCCCCCTCCCCTCACCCCGTTCAGTATCAAAGCTCTATCAAAGAGCTTGGCAACAAGACGGCAACCACCCACGGTTTCAAATTTGTTGGTGGAACTTTTATCGATGGCCCTGTGTGGAAGGAGGATGTGGCAAAATCAGTGGTGATGGTGATATGTTTGTCATTGAATAAAGCAAAGATATAAGTGTAGCAAGCACTACTCACAAGTCAGTGCATCATTTTCTTACTCTTTTGCATTAGTAGCAGCCGTAATGGCTGCCCTTGTCTAAACGGCTACTTTCATTACGTCACAGGACCAAACAGACAAACAGACGTAGTCTTGATGGTTGCGAAATGAAAATCAAATACAGTATAAAGAACATGCAAGGTCACCACTATAACTGCATAAAATAGACAACTCCTTGTTTTGCTGAACAGTAAAATTTGCATACTGAATAATGGCATAATCTTCGCGGAGAAACTTGAAGTTTGACTGTGATAGATTCACTTGTGATTGACATACCAGCGATTAAAAGAAACAAACGATTCACAGTACAGTAGGTTCAAACATACCGCCACCTAACATCCCTTTTGGATTAAGGTCCCGTTCTGTCCGTAAACCTAATTATTTTTTAATCTATAAAATCAGCCTATAAACATTCTGGCTTTTTTCCTTTTCACCCATGACCGGTCACGGTGGATTTTCTCCTTTGTTTTCATCTCCGACGTGACTGCTCCCTTTCTTTGACGGAATATGGCTCGGACTGCGGTTCTGTTCTATTCTATTCTATTCTATTCTATTCTATTCTATTCTATTCTATTCTATTCTATTCTATTCTATTCTATTCTATTCTATTCTATTCTTGAGTCTGCCTACATGAATGTGTCATACTGTAACAAAGTACGGGTGAGTCGTTAACAACGACCACATAAATATGGTCCTTCCCATCGCCTCTGTGATAAAGGGACAGAATTTCAGTACATTTATATTTCTCTATACATCTCCCATCCTTACCCTGGATGGTTGGCTCAAGTTCCGCTTCGGCTAAGATCCCGCTTTTCTCATCTCTCAAACATTAAGATGTTAGCCACTAACCAGAGTCAACTGTGTCAATTGGGAGGAGTTACTATTATATTAAATCTGTCCTAAACGAGACTCACCCGAGCGCCAGGGTCGCAGAAAACGGTCAACCTACAGAAAGTTGTGCTGTAAAGTTAATTTTACTCATCAGTATAGTCAAAATTACGGAGCTGTATGGTCAAAATTATCGCGCTGTATGGTCAAAATTATTGCGTTGTATGGTCAAAATTATTGCACTGTATGGTCAAAATTATTGCGCTGTATGGTCAAAATTTATTGGCAATAGCATTCTTGTTTTGTTTGCCTCATGAATCATGTTCCACCGGTTCGGTCCCGGAATAACCAATGGTCAACTCTTCCATTTTTGCGCAAAGTTGCTCAACAGAAATTTTGTATAGCATAAAGATTGATAGTAAACCAGTACTAATATGAATAGAATTATCTTCCAGTTAAGGTAAATGGAGAAATCCCTCTCATCAAAGTTCATCTACTCTCTGTTCGGACGTTTTTGGGGAAACCGCAAAAAAAAAAAAAGCCAAAACCAAAACAACCTGTTGTTAATTCTGGAGCGAACAATAGTGACTCCCACTCGGCATCCTCAAGCAAATTAAAACCGAAGGAGCAGTGACTATGGCCTGGTCTCATGCAGTGATGCGCGAAAAAAAAATTTCATGCGAGTTGAATCCTCAGCATACAAAATTCCACAAACACGCCAGCAATAAAAAATTTGAATGCAAAAGACACAAAACGAAATTATAATTCTAGAGATCTAATAGTGACCAATATCTGTTAGTTGGTTTACTGTATTTCTATCACGAGAGGAAACACAGTACCTCTGTAGAGCTACCTACATACATACGCAGATGGATCAAAAAGCTCGTGGTCTCCATTAGGAAAGCATGGATTAGCAAAGCGAATACACCAGTCTTGTATAACGTTTGTCACGACAATACACACAATTTCACTATGATACAGTTTATCATTTGCTAATGATAGGATTTTGAGTTAGGCAGGTATGCGAATTTTCCAAACAGTGCACTAACTCGACCATTTCAGTGCCAGCGCCTGAAAGTTGTTATTGCGCTCTCAGACTCCTTTCTCGTGCCCTTACTTAAACTTTCATAGCTCCGGCTGGTATCACATTCAGAAGCTGAAAGGACACCTGCGACGAAAAGTTTCCTCTGAAACCAGCGAAGGTATTCGCCTGCGCACCCCAGCCTAATTTAGAATCCTGTCATTTACAGATAAAAAAACTATATCATAATAAAATTTGGTGCGGGACACTGTTAAAAACACTGCTGTTTTCACTCTGTTACAATCCACATGTTTCTGGGCTAGAGACCAGGAACCTCTCGATTCACCCATACATACCAAGTTGGAGAAGTAAAGTTTCCACTGTGATCTTTCAGTGTAGTGGCTGCTCTAGTCGTCTGTCATCTATATTAATAAAACGCTTCAGCCAAATTTGTGTCACAGATTTCTTGAGAACTACGCAACGTAAAAACATGCGGTTTTCACCTCAATTCGTAGAAAAATACACAAAAAGTAACTATATACATCAGTCCTCTTTATTTTTTTTATCCTTTAAAAAAAAAAGAATGTGTATAGCAACGAAATACAATCTCCGATAGATCTTTTCAATCCGCCCGATTCGCCAATCGTCCAACTTTTTCACGGAGTCTAATGCATTCGTCTATGATGCCTTTCGGTGCGCTAGGTATTCTTTCGCCGCTGGTGCGTTGCCTGCCTGCCCATTTGTAAAATGGGGTGTTAGTCTTGTATTATATATCGTACGGCGCGGATCCCTTATGCCATTACCTGCAATACTTTACACGAGTCCAACATGTCTGTAATGCCGGTGGGAACATCCCCATATGATTAGGGCTGCCACTTCTTGTGGTTTTTCACTAGATCAAGTAAACCTGAGTTTTCCTTATGAGCCAGTAAAGGAAATCAGAAGAAGATACGGAATTTAAAGAAAATGTTGCGAGAACAATAAAATATGTTCTGTCATTAATTATTCGGGTATTTTGTCCGACTTCTAATTCAAATGATAATTGAATGTTAATTAAACAAAAATAACAACTGTTTTTTCTCACTTAGAGCCGTAACTCAGCCTAATCATTGTCCTAAGCACAAAACTCGCGACCTTTGACATACTTCTTCAGCCAACACCTACAAAAACACGATAACAAAAAAGTTTCCATACATATATACATGCAGTTTGTTGGCTCAGCGTATTGAAGACAATCATCTCCTCTCTTTTGCTGTTTATTCGTTTCCTCCTTCTGCTGCTTTATCTGCCCCTCTAATAATTTTATTTAAATAACATTGGTAAATTGCCAAATACAGTTTCAGAGGGTTGAAAAAATTAAAAAAAGAATGTTTAGCGAAATCTAGTGAAATTTGGCCTTCGAATATAGTGATATGACAAAAATGAGAGTGGCAGCTCTGCATATCTTATTTTATGTGAGCAAAATAAAAGACACGATTTACAAATTGTATCAATTATAATAACCATGCACTTGAGACATCGTGAACAAGCGTCTATCATTAACAGATCATTGTTATTGTTATTCTAATTGTTATTGCTAGTGCTCCCATGTATAAAGTGTTGGTGGGAATTTCTTCATATGACATGATATTATGAGGCCAGTGGAAAGACAAAACGTGCGACATTACATGGATCGTGAACAGTCACAGTAATATGTCGTCTCTCTCTCTCTCTCTCTCTCTCTCTCTCTCTCTCTCTCTCTCTCTCTCTTCCCTCCCCGGTCCCTTTATGTCTTTCCACCCTATCGCTCCTCCCCCCTCCCCATCTCACCCACTAAATCTGTTTTGTCTAGACCTGTCAATAATTTATTAGGCACATGCACACGCAAAAGAAAAAAAAACCGAGACACGAAATGGCATGATAAATGGCATTATAGTCGCCATGTTGAAGAAACATTTTAGGAGCTGGTGCATCAGCCGTCTCTCTTCTTTCAAGCCATTATAAAACAAAACAAACTAAAAACCTCTGTCCGGATAAAACAGACCTCATATAATAGAGTTTACAATCCCGCTTACTTCCGGGTTTTTACGACCAGAGTGACAAACTCACTAGCAGCTACACATGTTGTCCGTTAGGCTGGCTTCAGTTCTGGAGAGAGGAGGTAAAATTTGGATGGCGTTTAGGCTGTCATTTTGGGTTTCAAAATAATCGTTTTTACGATAAGATAAGATACGATTTTATTGTCCAAGATGGCGCTTTGTCTCGTTTACCCTGCTACAAAAATGAACCAGTTTTTTTGCCATTTTACATGTGGCAGCGGTCAGTTTACTACGAATATGGTACCAAACACTAAGATGGCATGATTTGAAATGGAAACTGGAAGTTTTACTGAGGACTTACATATAATCACAAAGCGGTTTATAAGTCTCCTATCCAGGCTATTGCCAGCTCACTCACCTTCATATTATTATTACCCCAGCAGGCCATATCACTCTTTCTCAACTCTTGTGGAGTATAGAGTGCCGCTGTCATTTATAGGCGCTGATCACTAGCATTCTGACATCTTTCCTAGCTCTTTAGCCTGATACCTATTTTACAGACGGGTGGACTGAGGAAAATGTGAATGAAATGCTTTCTTAAGCTCTAACTACACGGCTGTGGTCGGAAAATCGAGCCCAGGACATTTAGATCTTGAGTCCAACGCCGCAACCTTTCGATCACGCCGCGATGAAAGCAGATCTACAGTAAATTTTAAAATTACTTTTCAAAATCTGGTTCTTGTGGCTCGCAGTATTCCCAAACCATAAGTCATCATAATAACAAAGCATAGACTAGTGACTGCACTCCAGATGTGGACAGAAGTCCTTGTTAGAAATTATGCCGGGACTAGTGATTAAATATTCAAGTGCGTATTGATTGCGAACAGTAACAATGTTGATATCATCAGACCTGTCATGTATGGAATCTTTATTAACAATACATGTTAGTTGACAGATCTTGACAATCAGCGCTAGACCAACTAACGAATTTGTGAGACTCAGTTAAGATCAGTGAGCTTGTAGAAACCGTTCTGCCTGACATAGATCATATACTGTAATTTAAAATATAAAACAGGCCAGCCGGAAGGGTATCATCATGTAAAGATAACCTGGCTTCAGCAATCGCCTCTTCATGAGAGAGAGAGAGAGAGAGAGAGAGAGAGAGAGANAGAGAGAGAGAGAGAGAGAGAGAGAGAGAGAGAGAGAGAGAGAGAGAGAGAGTTCCCAATCCTTGAAAATTCATGCGTTTTTTTTTTAAATTTTGTAAACTGTCTAATTCGTAATGGGTGTGTGGAGTTGATTGCTTTTTAACCCATGTCAGTCCGCTGCACTGACTTCCCTAGGAGACAGGCGTCACTTGCACCGAATCACAGAATATCCAGAACATAGAGAATAGCACAATATTGAATTTTCACAATACCAAAATATAATAGGGCTACAAAAGATTGTGTATAAAGATATCTAAACTGTCACATTAGATTGATGGTGTTATTATAATCGTCTCCTTACAGTGGAACCTCAGTTTTAAGTACTTTTTAAATACGCATAGCTTGTTATTAAATATGAATTTCATATGCACGAATTCATTGTTGTTCTTTGATGTCAGTGTATTTAGTTGTACCTCATTAACACTAGGTAACCTATACTTTTTAGCCTGCACCAAGGGATACTCTATGGCATTTTTTTTTTGTAAGTCTCTTTCAGCTAGACCTGTGAATGGTGTTTTGTGTTTAGCGGTGGGTTCTGGCCAGCTCTGGTCAAGTGTGGCTGTTGGTACTTGATGTTTTTCATTCATCATTCCTGGCCTGGCCGCTGTCCCAGGGGAAATAACCGTTCACGTTGTTAGCTCTCATTATTGCACATCAATTATTCAAAGCACAGAGAGAAACTCTTGGTGTTGGCAAGACAAAACGGAAGGAGGCAGAGGCGTAACTGGAGGTAATTCACTAGGGGATGATGNGGGGGGGGGGGGGGGGGGAGATGTAGTAGACCGGGGCGTGGGTGTTTTCTTTTTTTATATAATGCCAGAGAGAGAAGGAAGAAGGGAGGAAGGGAGGGAGAGAAAGAGAGAGAGAGAGAGAGAGAGAGAGAGAGAGAGAGAGAAAGTGGAAGGAAACAGAAAGATAGATGATTCGATTGTCCATGCAAATATATTTGGATACCAAGTATTTTTCTTTCTTTCCCAATGATAAAACCACAGCCAAATTAAAAGTATGGGCATGTGGAAGAAGAGTGAGAGAGTGAAAGAGAAAAGAACAATCACATGAATGATTGAGGATAGACTAGCTGGAAAAAGAACTTAGACTTCACAAAACGAGGGTGAGGGACCAAATAAAAGTACTGTCAAATGGGGGCTTTTCATAAAATATTCTTGCCGTAGGATGATGTGTGCTGGGGTAAAATATTTAAAGACCGCCGTGTATCAGGACATTTTTTTTTCTTGTCATTTCCAGTATAAGTTTAAAACCTGAACAGTATGATATCTGTGCGATTCACAATTTTCATGGGTAAGTAACGATAGTTTAGAAACAAACTTTTCGGGTTTGGCCTGCACTGTCTTCTTGGAAGACGCAATTACATACTATCTTTTACCATAACGAGCAAAATGACGATTCGAATTACAGGAAGGAAGGAAGGAAGGAATATTTTATTAGGCCATGGGCCAAAAAAACCATTACATTGGCAAAAACATCAATAGTCTATCATAATACACACACACACACACCCCAACTACAACAATCTAAAAAAAAATAGTCTTGAATGGAAAGTATCGTAATGATCTTAATGATTGTCTGAATGGAGACCTGCGTGGAATTTAAACAATTCACACGAACATATTTCACTTTTCCGATCACAGTTACGCCATTTTGATACAAGATTGGCAGCCGAGAACCTCATCATATAATTTCCACCGCCGGATCAGAGATGCGAGAGATATGAGAGAGAGAGAGAGAGAGAGAGAGAGAGAGAGAGAGAGAGAGAAAATAAGAGATGAAGACAAAATAACTATAAACATCAAAAAGGGAATGGCAGAGGAAAATGTAATAATAGATTGATGATAACCAAGGCTGTCAGAATGAGGATCTCAGTGTCATGTGAGGAGTTTTGAGTAAACTTTCAGAAATTCCTGAATTGGCTCCTTCATGTCTTGGGTCATTGTCCAGAAGATCTGTTCTCACTGGTTGGAGAATTCTTTGATATCTTCAACTGTGTTTGTTTTAGAAATATGGCGTAACGGTTTTTTTTCTCCATTTATAAAATATTATCTTCGCTGTGTCTTCTTTGTCACTGACGGTCCTTTCAAATTCCGCCGCCCACACTCGGATACAAAACGTGTCTTGGGAGGACAAGTGCAGTTTTAGCTTCGAATGTTTGCAGACCTTAATAAGCTTTTATAGGAATTCTGATTTTTTTTTTGTTTTTTTAATCGTACATCCATGACTGCATGCATAGTGCCTACCCACCCCAAACTTAATATTAACATACATTATGCATACACACACACGCGCACGCATGCAAGCGCACACAGTCATACAAACGCACACGCATGCGCGCACACACACACACACACACACACACACACACACGCACGCACGCACAAACACACAAACGCATGCACACAGTTAATTATACAGCCAGCAAGGGCACTCTCATAATACATACACACATGGGCGCGCGCACACACACACACACGAATGATAATGTCAACAGGGGCAGTAATCCTGTTCTCATGTGTTACGACAGAAAGTAATGGCGTCATTCATAACCTCTATAGTGACGTACACGATCCTGCGCCACTAATTTGATTATAGAATCTTGTAGGCCAACACAGATGATATATCGCGGATATGGCAGCTGCTGCGTGTTAACTGCGGGGAAATGTGCGCAGCTTCTAAACGGTTATGACAAAATTTGGAATCTTTTGAGATATACGAAAAGCGGGACCTAGGCAAAATGGCGGCCACTACCTAGTGGTTTTAAAACTGTTAATGAAACTTTTCGTGATCGGTTTTTTTTTGTGTCGGTCGAGGATATGACAAGAATCAATAGTGGTATATATGTGGATGAATGAGGCAAAGATATAAGTACAGCAAACACCATTTGCCAGTCAGTGCACTTTTTTCTAGCTCTTCCGTATCAGTGGCAGTCATCTTGGCTGGCTTAGAGACTGATACGTCCATTGCCTAGAATCTCCAAGGAGCTGCTCACAGAATAAAGGACCGCCCATTTCGCACACCCGTGAAGACCAAATAAACTTAATCCAGGTGTCACCGCCACTGTGACGCAATAAAACGTCATAATTGTCTCAGCGTCGGAAATACATTGTAGTTATAGTTCCACCTGTCTGTATTTGCAAGAAACTCTCTGCACGCCACGAGCACGATGGGCAGCCTCGTCTAGTGCTCATTCACTGAGCGCTCTGGTCCCCACTATATGCACATTTCATTTTTGTTTAACCCCCTTGTATGAGGCCACACACGTGACCCATATTGTAACGCACGTTTTTCTTTTTTCCATGTTTGCGTTCATCTAATGGTACGAGCTTGGAAATTGTGTTAAAGTCTATTCCTCACGGGCTGCTCTTACAAAATGGCAGGCTGAATGTCAAAATCATTTTGTTTCCTTCTTAACTTATTCCACTGAGAAAATGCCATGCAGCATGACGTCATTCGGTTTCTTTTGTTTGTTTGTTTGTTTAATCGTCTTCTTCTAGTCCGTTGACAAAAACAAGACATTCAGGTTATAAAAACACAAGTACCCTCGGCCTTGACATTGCTGTCAGAAGTGTTTAGGAGATAGAAAAGAAATAGATATGGAAATCTCGCTCGGGTTCTGCAGACTCTGGAAAAATAACAACATTCAAAGGATCCCCAGCCCAGCATATCATCGTTTCAGTTTACAACTTTCGTATGTCCGTGTAGTGGCTATCTCCTGTGACACTTCCAAGGTACGCTAGAGTTGGTGTTGGAAGTAGGGATAGAAAAGAAATGGAAATATTGGAATAGTGGGCCATACGTTGGGACTCCCTATATTTCCAAACCTTGCTTCTAACCTTACCTCTGCTATAAAGATTCCGGGAGTCTAATTCAACAAGTTTCTTTGAGCCAATAACTCCCTTTTTTCTGCACAACCACTTACAGAAATTTCGGAATTCTGTCTTCCGTTAAAGTTTCGAGCAACGAGACGCAGAGGGAAAATTGAGTATTTACCCTTACAACATATTTTCTGTAAACAGTACCAGATATTAAGAACACGTATTGACGCTTTAAATCTATTTTACAAATTCAGGTAGGGTTAACAAAATATTCACAGTGTGCCATACAATTTTAAGATCGTTTATGCATAACCTGACGAATGGATATAGTTTTTACTTTGTTAGATATGTCCATACACAACTGCATATTAACCAGTAAGAGTCATGGAAACTTAAGCCCAACCCAAGCAGATCTTGGAAGGGTTACAAGAGTTTTACGAAATGGACACAGAAAACTTATAAACTGAAGTTAGGGGTTATATTTCATCTCACCTTTTCCCTCTATTGGGCATGCTCTGCTTCCAGTAATAAGGGCTACAAGGGTCAAATTTTGATATCATGGGAAACTGTTTCCATTTCACTTTATTTTACCAGGCACTATTTAGACCGGAAGTTGGAACTGCTAGGTCAAAGGTGTGCTCAGGCGGAAGAGGAGAGGTTTGGCGTTGACCAGTGAAAAATGTAGGCTCTGTTTACAAATAGCAACCAAGCTCACACGTCAGTCTTAAAATTTGGGCCACATAATGAGCTTCAGTCTGGTATGGGACTGGGTGAAAGCTAAAACGCTGGGTTCAGAGGACAGCTCAAATTGTTAATATAGCCCATAGAAGAAAAAAGGGTCCAATCCTATTACAGGTCTTTAACCGTTATTGAGTCGGACGGGCAGGTCTGAAAGTTGTTCCCCTTGAGACGAGAGTTCTGTTGTCCTCAGCTAGTGGTTCATTACTCCAGTTTCTGACGTCATCTAAAGTACAGATGTGCTGCCCTGCCTGCCCGGGGTCTTTAGCCGTGAGGTCCTCGGCCTTGTCAGTGCTGTCAGAAGTGACGGTCCCAGGTTAATTTGTAACGGCTGGGGTCTGTGTGCACTGGGGACCTCAGAATACTACCGGCACTAGAGGTTCCTTGCACCGGGTATGACGTTGTAAAACGAATTTCCGGACGAAGAAGCTGTTAACTTTTTTTTGTGTGTGTGTGTGGGTAGTAACTACATTTCAAGAGAACTAGGTGCAAAGAGGAAAGTACGGGTGGGGTGCCGATGGGGGAAGGGGTGTGGGGAAGCTCGAGGTAAGAATCGTACAGGCATGGATGGTGGGAATCTGAACTTCTTTTTTTTTCTTTTTGAAACTGTTGGGTTCAAAGGATTTGCTCTTTTATGGCATAAACAGGAGTAGTTACATAGTTCAAGAATAATACCCATTCTCCGAATGGGATAGCCGTGCCTGAACAGGGAATTTGAAATATGGGCACACTGAGGCAACAAACGCTGTCTACATAGCATGGCATAACTTACTAATGCAACTAGTGACATCATGTCAAGACAGACAGACAAACAGACAGACAGACGGATGGACGGACGGACGTACGGACGGACGGACGGACGGACGGAGAAAGTGGTCGGCAGAACATAAGAACATTGGAGGGATACAGAGATGAGCGAATGAACAGGGTGAATCGAAGACGGTGTTGGCTGAAGTTGATCCCAGTTAAAGACGGTCGCCAAGAACTGTGGGAAAATCGGTGGCATGTAGCAGAAGATTGATTGAATGACGTCATCCAAATGTCAAGTGAGGAGAGAGAGGCTCACTCGCTTCCTCCTCTCCTCTCCTCAACTGCTGTCTTTACAGACTAAGAGACAGTATTGATTCAAGGACTTCTTCACTTCCTCACTTGCTCTTCAATACATTTCCTAACATGACATCAGACTCTTTGTCTGTCTGTCTGTCTTTCTGTCTGTCTTATTGTCTGTCTGTCTGTCTATCATGTCAGCCTGATTGCATGCCTGCCTGTCAGTTCGTTCGTCTGACTGTCTGTCTAAAGATAGATTCTGTCTGCATGCTAAATGTCAGTATTTTTATTTGTATGTCTATAATTATGCTTGCACACCTGCCTGTCAGTATTTTCCCCCCTTTTTTGTGTATGTTTGTCTGTCCTTCACAATTCTGATAAACAGTTGTCTTCGCTCCCCGAAAAATGTCTTTGTATAAAGAAACAAAACGTACAGCACTGAGCAACACTCGCTGTAATTCGATTGCAGGCATAAAAACAGTGGTGATTTTTGTATTTACTTTTTTACTTTTCAATTTTTTGCTCTTTTGTTTTCCATCTTTCCTGCCCTTGCTATCCTTTTCGTATATCTTTCTCTCTCTCTCTTTATTGTCTTCCTCTCTCCTGTCCTCCTTTATGTCTTTAGATCTTTCTTTCATTCTCTCCCTTGAGGATAGCCAATATGCTCGCGTTCACACCCATTATCTTCTATGTATCATCCGTGATTCGTTTATAGAAGAAATTTTCCTGGGCCATTCCCGGTCTAATGTGTTCTTTCATCAATTCATAAAGGGGCTGGAGAGCGGGGGGCTGGGGGGCAATCGTTTCGGGACTCGTGAGCGGACGGGGCAGGGGCTTGAACAGACAGGTCTGGACGGATGGAGTCTGAACTTTTTTTTTATTTTCGGAAAGTAGATTGTTACGTTCAGAGAGGTTACTCTTCTAGTGTTGGACAGTAGTCTAGCAGCAGTAAGATGGAACCTGTTAATAAATGAGAGGCTGGGACTTTCAAGACTATACCGTTATCACCGTGTTTGGTCGTCCCTGAATTGCGATATAATTGTATGGCGATGAGATAGTTATGCCGTAATAACCGGATATTCGCTTCCCCAGTCCCGTTATAGGAGGGCTATCTTAACAGTAACAAAGAGGGAATGGGAATTGAGATTACGCCCGTTACAATGTGGTTCCCGTAAATGCCGTGCCCGTTATAGATGAGTAGAACTGGCTTGATAACTTAGCCCTTTACTAAAACCTGTATGAATCGCTCATGAATACTATCATGAAAAATAAAAAAAGAAAAACGAAATTGCCTTTCTGTCTCTATACTTGTAGATTAATTCATTGTGAACAATCAGTGTACTTTTATTTAAATATGTTGTTAAACTGAATCGTAGTCTGAAAAAGCAGAAAAACAGAAAATTGTACCTTTATTCACATCTTAGGGACATAGATCTAGTTCTATAATGCCTTACAATGATATGCATCTCCTTCATAAAACTTAGGAATAGAACAACAAGCATCTTATGTAAAAACATGATTTTAAGAATGAAATTTATAATAAAGTCATTGCCAGTCGTCGCGCTGCAGCACTGTTCCCTGCTTAGTCGTGATCGTTTACACCTGGGTGGAATGAAGATCTGGAGTTAAGTGTCTTTCCCGTGGACACAGTATCCAAACTGCCCGACTCAAAGAGGCAACTAAAAGCCTCAGACTTGAGTCTTCAAATAGTGAGGACGACAGACATGCCGCACAGCCTCGCTGTCTCCCTCTGATACTGGTTTTATGTTCTTTATGTCATCAGCTTTCTCAACGACATTGATGTCATGTAACAAACCGGTGATTTTACAAATCTGAAATTAAGAAAAATGCTATCTGAGGTGTATTAGACTAACACTGGTCCAGCTGGCGCGAGTGATTTCTTTGCGATTTCTGGATGTATCAGAGTACAGTAGAGCACTGGTTGTGGCAGTGAGAAACTGTTGTGTGTGAAGCTGTAATTGTTTTCAAAGGTGGCTCACGATCTGATCATTGATCACGCGGCGTGGGTCAGAAGGTCACAGCACTGGACAAAAGATCAAATGTTCGCAGCTCGGATTCCTGGCATGGTTATATTGTGCTGTAGATGTCTTTGGAAAATATTTTATTCACATATTCCTCAGCCCACCCCTGTGAAAGGGATTTCTGGCTAAAAGCAGTATGTTATCTAAATGCTGTATTGTAAAAAATGTTAATGATGTTAACGCCTATAAAGTAACAGCGATTTTGTTGTTGAGCAGTCAGGCCTATGCGTAATCACTATTAAGTTGCCAGAGGGAACATTCTTTACATGCAAAAGATGAGAGGAAGGAAAAAACTTTGTAATCGCATATTTCACTTTAATGATAAATTAATTTAAGATATTACTGGAGTGAGGCGAATCAATGCCAGGTCATAGCCGAATGGAATCAGTTAATTTGATTGAGAAATGCCTTAAATCAAGTCTAGAATCTCGAGTTTCTATCTTGGCAAGACTATTGTTATTGTCTAGATCTGCCTCCCATAATTATTGAGACAGTTTAGAGCAGACGGATTTGTCAATCAAATTACTTTTCTCAATGGGAGTCTTACTGAATAGAAATTTAATTCATTGCACCCTGAAGGTTTTCTTATGGTTGACTTGCTGTGGAGTTTCTGGAGTGGGATTCATAGCTCTAATATACTCGTATAAGATAAATATAATCTCCAGCCTTCATTATCTAGGTGTAGTTTTTGTTTGTTGTGTAATGTAGCACATTTTACTACCCTGAACGCCATAAGAAGGCATTCATGAACAAAAATCACGCCGTCAGTTGATCATTCCTCCCCGCACAACCATCACATCATCATCATCATCATCATCATCATTATCATTTAAAACTGAGAAAAATTAAAAGCTCCACCTTAATTCAGGGAATTTATTAAACATCTAGTAAAGAATTGAGATCAAAAATGACATCTAAACGTTTCGGCTCTAAGGCTTTTATCAATAGAAATCTCTTATCATCATCATCATCATCATCATCATTAGCAGCAGCAGCAGCATTTGGAACACATTAAAAAAAATTAAAAGGTTCTGTCCAAACCAGCGAAAGATTAAGAAATACACTTTATTACTTAAAATTCAAAATGGACTTATAGAATGATATAAAATTATTACGAATTTTCGAATCGAAGATGTGATTCTTCGTCAGGTAAAATATATATTATCAGATGAATGAGTAAGAACAGAAACAGGGTAAATGGAGTTAAAAGCGTTCTTCATCATCATCATCATCATCATCATCATCATCATTATTTTCAAAAATATAAAACACTCTCAGTACTGTGGCATGAAAAATTTAATAAAAGTTCCAAATTTTCGGATCAGTGTCCTTCTGCAGGGAACATGACATAAAATCATCATCATCATCATCATCATAGCTATCCGGAGCGGACAGTGAAAGACACGTAGATTCTTAGATTAAGAGAACAATGAAATTTTGAAGAAATCGGGATCGCGTAGAATCTTTCTGATAGCGTGAAGCGGCAGATGTTCTCATAATATTGTTATAATAATTGTTGTAGATTTTCCTGCCGAAAATTGACTCAATGAAGCAAGTCCAAAAGACCAAGTTTTAAGAAATGGACATGATTAAGTCATGATAAATGTGACACATTACTGAATTTGTTTCCTCACTATCATGTAACTTAACAAGTTATCTACATGCAGTTTATCAAATTTGCAGAGATGAACTGGTTTGGAAGTAGGACTTAGTTAACTGATTCAAAATAAAGATACTGTATCTCAATTTGGATAAAAAGTGGACATCTATACTTTTGTCATTTCATGGCTATTTTGAGCGCACACATCAGCTTCCATATCGTGGTTAGAACCAGCCTATAACGAAATGATACTAGTATTTGTATATGTATGATCTGGTGTGTGGAATATGACCTTCTACTACTTGTACATCGACACGCACCAAGTATTTTAGTTTTAGAATAAAGAATTTTGCCATTCACTTAACCTTTTCCCTTCCCACTCCCCACATTAAAAAAACAAAAAAAACAACAACAAAAACCACAAACCCGCCAAGGCCTCGCCCACTGACAGTAGTGATTTGTTCTGAATTTGTTTTAGGTCAATGACTTGAGTGATCGATCAATTCTTGTCAATCCGAACCCAGCAAAGCAGATCCCACTACACCCATTAACCTTTCTATCCCAGCTACGCACCATTTCATCTCAACACTCATAAACTTCTCTGGTTTTTTGTTTTCTTGTAGCTCAAGCTGGCACACAGTTAAATGATTAAAATATCAAATGAAAATGAAAATGACAAAATAAGCACATGTGGAGCCAGAAGTGTCATTAGGTGCCGTAACAACTTTTTCATGCCTTTCTTATTGTTGCTGTTGTTGGTGGTGGTAATAGTGATGTTTTTATTAAAGTTGTGTGGTATGGTATGGTATGGTATGGTATGGTGTGGTGTGGTGTGGTGTGGTGTGGTGTGGTGTGGTGTGGTGTGGTACTGTATTGTTGATTTTGTTTACATTGTTACAACCCAGACATCTTTTGGCTGTCCCCCTTATGCATGCCTCTCGTAACTGCAACTGTATTTTAAATTTCTTCTATGGGCTAAAGGCAAGTCAATGTCAGGAAAGTGAAGAACATATTATATCTCTCACATTCTTTTAGTCTCTCTCTGGGCATAAGCTTCTGGACTGGCATTTGGTAAGAGACGATATCTTTTTAGGGATCTGAGCACAGCGGACATTTCACTGGACGTCTTGCTTCGATTCTATTGAGATGCATGTTTGCTTCAGTGTATGGACTGGAGAGCCAGCTGTCTACACATTGAGCTGAATTTGCCAACCAGTATTTTAAGAGTAGAACACGCAGCAGAAAGAAATGAAGGCATTTACCCTCGTATAGTGCACCTTGATTGATGTTGGACTAAGAATCAATAGATGATGGATTCATTCACACCGTGGCTGTGTTGCCAATGTAAATGGAAAGCATTTCATTCACCGTCTGTATATTGGATACCTTGTTATAGGCAAAGCTATTGTTCGAATGATGTAGACTAGTGAGGAGGGTCTTGTGAAGGAGCAGCATATTCTAGGGAGTTCAGAAAATTACTGAATGATCTGGTCTATGAGGTAATGAAAATGTTTGACAGTCGTTGTCTGGATACGAGAATGATAAACCAGACAGAGGTCTCAGTTCTTTCAAATTATATTTAACTTATATTAAAAAAAACAACAACAAAACCCACACTGGTTGCTGTCAAAGGATAATGGCGTGCTTACGTCAAGTCCTTCCTGTGTCAATAGCTCAGCGTCAATATTTCACTTACACCATGTTAACCTACCAGCTCTATTCATGTCATTCGGGCTTTTGTATTCATGTCATGGCGGTAACAATTTCATTCCCGTGACACCAGATCGATACTCTTTGTCGAGTTATTTGTGTTTAACTATAGATCTATTGAATCCAGTTGTGAGCAGGTCACTGGGATCGGTATTCATATTCATTCGAGCACATATGACTCTAATACTTCTCTTGAACACATCTAGTGATATTTGGTCGTAACTGTTTGGTCCAGTGCGAAGTCATCATCACTTTCTCAGATGTAGGTAGATTGCATACAAAAATTGGAGCCCCTGGTCTTTGCTGTTGTCATCTCTCAGTATTTCTGGTAGGTCTTTGAAATTGTACGTGGAGCCCAGATTTTCCGTGACCTTATTTTTGTTTGTTTGTTATTGTTGTTGTTGTAATATAAAGAATAATCATGAAGAATTGCAGTATTCTGTTCAAAGCGGCAATTTTCTGCATCTGTTATAGCGAGGTTTGTTATCAATATTAGAGTTCACGGGAACATGTTGCTGTATGTTTCGCTTTACAAGAAACGCGCAGAAAAAAATTTGTTTCCACCTGTTGCTGCCAAAAGCAAAAAGACTCAAGAGGATGTGTCCTCCGTGTAGATGCCTGCACCGCATATATTGGGTATCTATTTTCGTCTGCAGGGAGATTGTTACGTTACTTGTACATAGTGGGATCTGGTTTAGGCTTCTCTTCACTGTCGATAAGTTACTGTACAAACAGGATCCTTGAATAGCTAGGGAATGCTGGCCTATTGCATAAATCTCTTTTCAATAGTTTTTGTCAATTTCTTTAATTCCATACTAGTTTGAGGTGAAAGTGGGCGGCGCCTTCGAACTCCGAACGAGGTGCGATCCAAAAGTGTCCGGAGTTTTGTCTACAAAAGCTCGCAGATTTTCTCTAGATGTCATATTCCTCCATTATTTTCAGAGAAGTCCAACTGGGCATCTGCACAATGATTTCAGCGCCGTTACCAGGTAAACAAGCTCCGCTGAAAGTCTTTATGTGTCAGTCTGTCAAACACCATCGACGATTCGCCCTGTGTTCCTTCTAAGATCTCAATCTCCTTTCTTTCACCTGATTTTTTTTTAAACTCTGGGAAGTGGATGACCTCTTACGGACTTAAGTCTAGCAAATACAGGAGGTGGGGAGAAGGAAGGGATAGAAAACGGGAAGCGAACAACAGCCATACTGTCAGAGGTAAAAACTGGCTGAAGAATGAGGGCTGAGTGCACCGGTCCGTTGTAATAATGCAGCAATCAGTCGTTGTTGCATCAGTTCCTAGTCAGTTTCCATCTGACAACTTCGCGCAATCGCATCAGGACTTTACACTGATAGACAGCATTGACCGCCTAACCTGCCGACACTTCCAAGTGGCATCCCAAGGATGAAAAAAAACCCCCAAAAAACAAACAAACTAATGAGGAGGAAATTTGATATGCTAGATGAAATACAGGCTGGATCGCAAATGATGCTATACAACATGACACATGATGACTTCTATGGGTGCATCTAGACACGGCAGTGGCGTTGGAATCCTTGTGCTGACTCACAGCTGTACTTCTTTCGAGATGTTGGAGAGTATGTCTACAGACTTGTATAGGCACAGTGCCAGCATTTTTGGATCGCACCTCGTGTCTTGAGGCAACGCTGTTACGTATGTATAGTTTGTGCAGAAGGCTGTAATGTCGGTGCTCCTATCTCGCACTCTGTGTGCAGGTCCTTGAGAAGCTGTTGTTAAAATGTCACATGTGAAGTGGTCTGTCTCCGTCTGTGCGTGGAGGAGATAGGATACATTTTTTACCTTCTGCAACAAACTAATCAATCAATCTGCTCGGGCCGGGTCAGTACGTACACTTGGACATGAACATCTAATAGACATAGGTTTTTGTCATCAAAGCTTCAAGTATAATCTGGTGTATCTGTGGCACAATTATTGTAAGTCTTTCCTCTTCTACCCCTCCGCCTCCGCCACCCCC
>JAWQUT010000566.1:373285-419778 GCA_033807755.1 Ellobium chinense | reverse complement strand
AAGATTATTTTCAATTTTCACCAAATGCAGCATCGGCTATCGCTAGAACTAGAAAATATTATATTGTCTGCAAACAAAGAAAAGTCACTGTCTCAGTCTGCTATGGAAACGTGGGCTTTCTCTAACAACAGAACCGATTTAGTCGAAATATCAATCTATCCCATGACTAAATGAACTGTACCATTATCATTGTGGTGCCGTCCTTCGACACAGCCGAAACGTGATAACATAACACAAATAAGGTGGATGGAGTGAGTTTTCTCACAGCTGAGCGAAAGTTTCATGAAGTTTTGCTGATCAGAATCACAGAGGCAGAGGCCAAAACAGCTATCTCGAAGGACAGCACCGCAACGATAATGATACAGTTCATTTAGTCATAGACAGGTCATGGACTAGATGATTAGATCCATATTTCGACTAAATCGGTGCTAATGTTAGAGAAGGCCGCCAAAACACTAGACCAGATTTAGACTAGCACGCCGATGGCTGGTACAGTCACTCTAGATCTAGGGATTTTGCTACATCTGCCCTTTTGATCAGTATTCTGCTGAATAATAATTCAAACTTACCATTCGAGGGAGTTTAAACGCCAGTCATCTTCATCTTGAAGATTACCGGCTCCAGGGCCTGCAGCTGCCCCAATCTCAATCTGCGCAACATCTGCTACAGGCTGAAATCTATATGGCTCAACTGTGGCAGCTTGAGCCCCCTCTTCCAATGAACTAGAGGAAAAGTCAAGATGTAGACTTTCTTGACTGCCGCTTTCGTTGGATAATCCATTTGAGCTGCTACTGCTGCTAATACTCCTATCGTCGCAGTCCGCAGTAGCCATCACGGTCGTCCGGTCGAATCGTATTACCCGGTATGCCAGATTTCTTTCGTTGTTCTCCACCCACTCAGAGACCCGATAGACATATCTCAACATAAAATAGAAGAACATTGTGATTGGTTGTCGCACAGTGGATTTGCGTGTTCTAATGCAAAATGCAAGTTTATATCACAAATTTGTGTCTTTAATTATAGAAAGTGTTGTCAGTTTCGCAGTACTGACGCGATATACCTAGTTTAGGTTTAACCATTACTACCTGGCATTAGTGTTTATTGCCGTGATTTCTTGCTCTAGATTATGAAGAGTTCTGGTAGGTTTTTTAAAATTCCAACAAAAGAGAGTGTGGAACAAGGTCAAGGGTGTCCGCGCAGGCGCACTGCTCGCCCTCAACTACGTCACTTCCCAGTTAACGACTTTCGTGTATCGTGATATCCCGACTCGAATTTTTGTTATCAAATATCTCACTTATAGTAAGAGGTAGCATAAATATCTTCTCATTTACGCGTTCAGGGAACCTGGCCACACAATTTGATATACGATATAGCTTATAATTCCAATTTTCCTTTAAAATGTTGAAAATCTGCATTTAATAAAAGTAAGTGAAATCAAAGACTGTGGTCAATGTGGCATGGATGGATAGATAGACTAGACTATCTGATAGCATACTTACTAGGTTACAATCCGTGTCTTGACACCTATGCCAAGATTTTTCAGAGCTTTACACTTACTTGACTTACCAGTCATAGTTCTCCCAGAACGTAAATTTCAGAGATCATGGCAATCATGGAGTGGAGTGATAAAGTGAAAATAAATGCTTTGATGGCCTTCTGTCATGACAACTCCGATATGATGACTAGTCTAAGATAAAAGGAACTGTATCTTTATCATACTTCATAGCGGCGCTGTCCTGAGAGAGAGCTGCTTTGATTGAAGATGCAGTTGTTTTCTTTGTAAAACAGCAAAGAGATTTGAAAAAGTATGGATTATTAATGAAGAAGAAATTACTCAGACTCAGACACACAGAGTGTCACAGACTCAAGATTAATTTCAGTATTGAAATGTCATAGACGGAGAGTCAAAGTTTCAATAAAGTGAAACATTGAGACTGACTCACAAGAAAGGTGTGACTTTATAGTTTAATGAGAGCCACAAGGTAACTCGTTTACTTTGAGAGGTAGACCTAGTTCTAGCTGACCAGTTGTGCCCGGGACATGAAGTGAAGGCGATATGAATTGAAAGGCTCATGTCACTCACGCACACACTCACTGTTTTGGACAACCTTGCCCACAGAGGCTTACTTTCATAGCAGCACGATAAAAAATAACCACACAGATCAAGTGATATGCTACACACAGGTGCCCTGTCCCTGGAAAGATTGGGCCATGCTGGGTCATGAGACTTTGAACTGCACACTCATTGACATGCTTCACCATGAAGGATATTCATACATCCCCAATCTATTAATAATTTAAGGGTATTAAACTGCTCATGTGTTGTAATATCAAACAATCAAACTATATATTGATTTTATTGTACTGTCTACACTAAAATCACAACTATGACTCTTCATAAAGCCCAAGTTCGTTGATACTCAGAGTAAAACCCGACTTCATAGAGAGTCAGCGTCTAAATAAATTCTGACTTTAATGTGAATCTCACTAGCCTGTAGGGCTAGCCTTTCAGTATTTTCCTGACAAAGTTTAGAAAAATTGATTTAGAAGGACTTCTGAATGAGCTTCACACTTTAAACACATTAAACAACAATTTTTATTTTTTTTTGTAGCAACCAATGAAAAGTTAGCACATTTGGAAAGATTAAAAAAAAAAAAAAATTGACTCAGTAAGTACTTTTGGAGTGTTACCTCAGATGTTAAGAGCATGGTTTACTGTTTAAATAGTTTGGCCTGGGCTTATGACCTCACTCATTTGTTTAACTTATTCTTCCACAGCTGAAATTGGTGTATTTTACTTGATATACTATGCATGCCTGGCTGGATTCTTTGCTGCTACAATTGCTGTTTTCTATCAAACGATTGATGTAGACAACCCAAGGCTACAAGGAGACAGCAGTTTATTGAAAGGGAACCCTGGTAAGATAGATTTGTGTTGTCATTCGAATTGCACTGGTGGCTGTTGTTCTGAGATGCAAGGCACACAATGTAGTTTTAGTGCATTTTAGAGCCAAGCAGCTTGAGATTTATCTGCGCAGGTGACAGTGGATATAAGTATCCTGGTCAGTGAAATCAATTAAATTCTCTCAGTAGTAATGTTTAATGAAATCTGTCCACAATTTGTTACTGAATCTGTTTGCTGGTGCATGTTTTGCAGCTCTTACAACACCATTTTAAATAATGATGTTAGAAAATTTTTGTGTTTGTGACTGGCTGTACATGTAACAATTTTTTTCCAGGAATGGGTTACCAACCAATGCCAGATATAGACACAACATTGATCTACGCCAGGAAGCCAGAAAAGGACAGAAAAGCCTATGTTGACAGCATCAATAAAGTGTTGAAAGGTAGGGTAACTGGCTTGACTGTATACCAGTTGTGTTATTTATAAAAAGAAGAGCTGCTTTATGAAGAATAAAAGCTGTACAGATATCAGGATCTGAATTTAACTTTTAAAGCATTCAGAAAACACAATGAAAAGTTGAGATTTCATATTTTGAAGTTTTCTGTCATCCTAGCAAAAGATGACATGAAACAAATTTTAGAATGGCCTGAAAACTTAAATCAGACAGTAACTGAATTCATTTTTAGCAAGAAAGCTTATTTGTATATTTATTTTTCAAATATGAGCTCAGTTTGATGAACACTCGGTCCAGGTGAGCCATCATACATCCTTATAAATAGTCCAGCAGTGTGATGTTTATCAGTTCAGACCCTTAAATATAATATACACAGATATGCCTACCCTCTCGCATTTTGCGGGAAAATCTCCTGCACACTGGCATTTTTCCCGCATTCCCGCATGATGCTAAAAATTCCCGTCAAATAACAAACTGAGACCATCAACCAGTGTGTCCAGTAAGATTAGCAAACTGTGCTCCATGCTCTTTTTAAAAGTACAGAGCCACTTCCGAAATTCAGCTTTATTAATAAAGGGAAGTCACTCTGAATTGTTTGGAAGTGGCAAGATGTCTGCTGGTCTAGTTCAGATGTGTCGGCCTAATGTCATAAATTTAAAATGATAGTAATGTTGTTTTCAGATCCATAGAGTTTTTATGTTGCCTTGTTTTATTAAAAATCTTATGGAAATTGAAAAATGTCAGTGATATAAAAGCAGAAAGTTAAGATATTAGTAGAAATTTTAATGTGTGGTCAATTTAGCAAATAATGCCAAATAAGAGCTGACATGAAAACCTAGTTTCTGTTCCCAAGATCTGCGGAATGGACTGTTTGTTGTCACAGAGTGCCAGCAATAAATACTGTAGAGTATCAGGACATGGCATTTAGTTCAGTAGCAAAAGCTCAAATTGTGATGGAATAGTGAATTAAGAAAGCAGGCCTAACTCTAGACTAGTTATGATTTTCTTCGGCACTCTTTTAATGCCTTAAAGTGGAGAAAGAAAAGCATTCCTCATTCTGTTATCGTTCATGTATGTGAAGATAACTTTTAAATGATAAGAGGTAAAAGGTGTGTTTAATATTTGTTTACTAGTTACATGTAGGGTTCGTGAAAATTCCCTCGTTGGTCCAGAAATTCCCTCATTTTAGATGGAAGATTCATTCATTGGCATGCCCCGAGGTAGGCATCTCTCTTTACAGTCGACTCCGCGTAATCTCCTTTTCCTTTTTTAATCGCCTCGTTTTCCCAGGGAGCCAAATTTTTTTCTATATAAAAGTCACTGGATAATCACCTCTCACTCCGGATAATTGACCACTCTTCAGCGCCCGTGAATTCAAAGATCAGCGGTTGAAGGATTACTGTTGACAAACAAATATGTACACAGACTGTTTAACTGCACGACGAATGGCAGATCAGTTGACTGAGTGACAGCTGCCACGCCGAAATAGGTGTGATAAGCCTTTCCTCCCCACCTCCCCCTTCCCATGTCCCCCTTTGTCCCATGCTACACATCGCTGCCATCGCCCGTCCGATAATGCTAATGCACCAAAAGCCCTATAGTCTCCTCCCCCACGCCTTCGGTCTCAGAGAGACGAGAGAATGTGAACATCGTATTGCGAATGTCTGGTGGATTCCAGCTAGATCCGAAAACGTGTCATGTGGATGAGCAGTTGGTTCCGACCGTGCCATCCTTCTCCTTATTGTCTGCTGGGCTACTGCGAAGTGGCCAATGAGAGAGACAGCGGAGATTAAACATTTTGTGCATTACAATACCGTCAAACTCGAGTCTGTCCTGAGTCTGGTGACAAGAAGGCGTCAAAGAAATTAAACCCCATTTCCTTCTCTCTTCTCTCCTCCCTCCCCCCCCCCCCCCCCNCCCCCCCGGGTGGGGGGAAGAGAGAAGTTTCAAGTTCAGCTCAAGTTCTGTGTGCAAAACTGAAATCCCTCTATTGCTACCAGATGGCCAGAAAATGGCATTTAGGCACACTTCACCATTGGCATCACAAGTGTTCATTTTAGTTGCAAAACTTGTGATGGGATTAACAGTTATGTTCACATGTGATTGGGAACTTGGTTCATGTGTAATTTTTAAGCCATAATGCCTTCTGATCACAGCTGTAGCTTTATCATTGAGTGAACAAATTTTCATCATTGGGAATGCATATTCATGTATTACATCTGATATATATTTT
This sequence comes from Ellobium chinense, assembly GCA_033807755.1. Taxonomy (NCBI): domain Eukaryota; kingdom Metazoa; phylum Mollusca; class Gastropoda; order Ellobiida; family Ellobiidae; genus Ellobium; species Ellobium chinense. Next base: position 414,186 of record JAWQUT010000566.1, on the reverse strand, counting down.
TTATCACAGATTACAGAAATGAGCATGAACTGGACAGTGAAAACTGCAGTAGCATATCGACCACTCGACCAGATGGGGTTGTTGCATGTCGCTTCAGCTTTGATGCCCTTACACAGGAGTGTAATGAAGATAATGCATACGGAATGGCTCAAGGAGAGCCTTGTGTTCTTCTCAAATTGAATAGGGTTAGTATTTATAAACTTCAGAAGTCTTAAGATGGTTTTAACTTTTGATAATTACAAATTCAGGTGTGCAAAATGCGAGGTCCACATGTAGATAGCAGCAAGTAGAGTCATAAATTTTAATTTCATTCCAGGGTGATTTAGCCTGAGCAGTCTTAGAAATTTTCATAACAAACAGTACTGAATTTTTTTTTAATATTTATATTGGTCAGCTGCCTGCCATATGATGAGCATCTGAAGTGTACTGTATTTACAGTGGTGGTCAGTTAATGTTTTGTTTGCTTTGATGGAAGGTGCAGTTTCATGACCTGAATGGCAAATGTGATTAAGAAACATTGATAAAATTGGTTGTTAGAAAAGAAATTTGCAGGTACGGTGTATTGACATGGAAAACTTACAACTTCATGTTCCCATTTCTCCAAGCAGTCATCATTTTTGCTTGTGAAGACCTCTTTTACAGCTTAAAGTAATTGGCAAATTGCCATGTGTTTTGCCGTATCAGGCATAATTTAAAAAACTGTTTTGGAGCCATGGATCATAAAAGGGTGTTGTAGCATTTAGATGAGTTTGTCAAGTTCAGGTATTTTTATGATTCGGTCATTGTCTGTTCTAATGAGAGACTAATTCATTTTGCAAGATATTGTTTCTTGTTCTGTCAGTACCTGTGAATTGAAATTTGCATTTTCTGTTGGGAAAAGATTTGTTATTAATGCTGGGCCACTTTTTGTCCTATAATTTATCCTGTTTTCTTTATTTTGGCAGATTTATGATTGGGAACCCAAAGTTTGGACTAAAGAGGAAGCAGATGATTCTAATGCTGTCCCAGAAGAGTTGAAGGATATTTACAAACCGGACCGCATCTGGATCTATTGTCATGGAGAGGTAACAATCACTATGTTTCATTAATAGGGCAAAAGATGGATAGTCTTTGAGGGGATTGCCACAAGACATTTTCAGGGTTCGCACGAAGTCTGGAAAAAGTCTGGGGAAAAAAATTGAATTTCAGACTTTAAAATGTCTGGAAAAAGCTGCGTTTTTTAGGCTATGTCTGGAAAATGTCTGGAATTCCATTGACGTACAAAAATGTCTTGAAAAAAAATCGACAGAACCTGAATCGGGGACAGTTTCAGAGCGGAAATACGACTGCCAGATAATGCGAATGTAGGAAACTATGTTTTGGGGTGTTTTTTTTATTATACTTTCGCTTCCGGTCCCAGCATTCCTTGCACTTCTGAATGCGAAAGGTTCAAGCGTGTTGTCCGTCAATTCGAGCAGTTTGTTTTTGAATTTGAGAGCGACTGATACGCCAAGGGGAAGTGCTACTTTTCCAGTGCTTGGTTGGAAAATGAGAATTACAGGCTGTGGTTAAGCGGTGACCCAAAGTCAACGAAGTTGCGAAGTGCATCGCATGCAACAAGTCTTTCGATGTGTCCATGGGGGGGACGGGGAGGGAGAGCACGCTGTCAAAAGTCATTCGAAAGGAACGATTTGATGAAGAGGTGGACAGTGTATAGATCACAAGCCAAAGTTAAAGCTGCTCAAATTGACTGTAGTGGAGCTGGAGCTCAAAGAGAAGCTCCAGGAGAAGTAGGAAGTGAAAAACTGGACTGTGATAGGACACTTTTTTTTTTCTGTGCTAACATTTCTGGATTCTTAACTGCATCGACTTGGTAAGTTAACTTTTACGTCTAACCAACGTCTTGAGTCTAAAATCTTCATCCAGATGAAAAACTAGACTATGTGTCCAAGGTCTGGAATTTTGATCTCCGAGTCTTGAAAATGTCTGGAAAAAGTCTAGAATTTCACTTTCCAGACTTTGTATGAACCCTGATTGATTTTGACAATGCTGATCTTGCCAGCATTGCAATAGCATGCTTTCATCAAAGTGCACCATTAAAGGGTTGCGTACAAGAAGTTGTGTAGGCATTAGATCTTTAGCATTACACAAAATAAATTTATTTGAATCATATAAATTTCGCCTGGTTAGTATGAAAAAAGCCGAGGCTCATAGGAAGGTACCCTTTTAAATTTTCAGTCTGAAAATAATGGTTACAAAACAACAACAAAAAATTTAAGATTACAGAAAAAAGCCATGGATACTAGCACTCTTAAGACTTTAAGCATGGCTATTATTTCATTTTCAAAGAATTTATGTCTTGCAGCCCATCAAAGTGAGGCTTTAACTCATTCCATGCCAGTACGTTTTCCACGTTTTTGCCAGGCCACTATTTTCTAAAAGTACTATTTCTTACTATAAAGAAAAATCGCATCCAACAACTCAAAACTAACACCGATTTCATGAACGGAAGTTTAGGAAGAGTTGTCGTTACTTATAAGTACTAAAAAGTTTCAAACCAGACCTGAATAGCAAAACAAAAGAAGGTTTTGATATCGACGATACATCGTCGACTGGCGCAGCCACGGCAACGTATATCGACGATATATCATCGATTGGCATGGAATGAGTTAAGTTGCTTTGACAAAATCAAGGTATTGGTACTATATGAAAAAGTTTTTGATATGTCATTATTCTGGTTCACTATATAATTGTTTGAAGTTGAAGGGGATAACTTGTGCGCAGTGGAAAATATTCTGACTAAATAGTAGTTTGGAGAACAATTTTTCATTATAAAAGTCATCTAATCTGCTGATCTGTTTTTATGTATCACATGTCAGTAAGATATTATCTTGGGATTTTCCCAAAATGTGCTTGGATTATGGTTAAAGACAGGGATAGGGTTGGGAATGAAATTTGAAAAGTGAGGATCCCTAACCTATATATTGTTCACGGGCTCTTTCAAGAGTGTTATTTTTTTTGGTTTGTTTGTCCAGGCCCTTAGCTCTATTCAAGTACATCTTAGAAGAGTCCCAAAGGTACACTAGAAAAGGGAGGGTCTCCTAGACATTGGTTAAGGACTTTGTAAGATGGTTTTTTTTTCCCCCTCAACGTGCCCAAGAATGCACATGGGAGAATCCAAGGAGTATACAGGGATGCCACTCTTCCGAGAATTCTCGGAAAATGAGAATATCGGAAGTTTCGGTACAGCCGCCGTGTGGGTAGATCAGCATGCACAATACGCATAAAGCGTTTCAGTACGGCCGACATATGGCTAGACAGTTTAGAATTATTGAAATTATTGAATTATTCTGGCCTTAGTAAACACGTTCCGCAAATTCCGAACTGTCGTAGATGCGGTTATTTTGGTTTTGAAAATTCATTAAAGGACGAAAACCATATGAGACGCCCTAATTTGGTGATACGCTTCGCAATGCATATGTTCTTCTGTGGAAATTGCCTTGTAGGCCTAGCTTAGGCAGTACTAAGGCAGCACTAGGATTGGTTGATCATCCATCGCGCTTGCTCGTCTTCTTCGGGCGATGTGTGGGTTGTACTGGTCGACTTCGCGTAACATGTTGACTAGACGTCTAGGTCTACTTGAATTTTCCGGGATAATCTGAATCATGACTGAAAGCAACAAAATCTTTAAGAGATTCCTTCCAGTATCTAGGGGTTTCCCAAAGAAAGCTTTCTCTTACCAAATCCCAACCCAGGCACTTTGAGAAACAGGACTTTGAAGCAGTTTGTCCTAGCCTTTGTGTTTACATTCAATTTCTGACATTGATGAAGAACATGTTTGAGTGACTAATTAGAAGAATCAAACCATTTGATGAGTTTCAGTCAGATAGCCTCATCGGCTGCCTGATATTTCTGTCCTGTATGATTATGGTTTTATTGTTTAAGAGATGGCTTCATTTCTTCATTGTTTATTTAGAGATCAAATATGATTTGGCTCTCTGAAAGAAGAGGTTTCAGATCAGAGACAAGTCCTAATGAATTCCCGCGAAGCCACAAACGCTTCAGAGAATTTTATGAAAAATGAGTGGCATCCCTGAGTATACCAAATGACATACAGAGCTGATGATAGTTGACAGTTTCTGAAGCTACTTGGAATCACCTTTTTAAAGGCAGAAACCTGTTTCTATATGTTGCTATTGGATATCAGCAAAGCATCCTTACTCAAATATTCAAAACATTACTCTGACTTACAGTTTTTAGTGGGAACAAAATGCAGCGTGAAGATGGTTGGGTTTATGTTTGAAAATTGGTGGAAATAATAATGAACTAACAATTTCTTGCTTCATGATCATTCCAGAATCCAGCTGATGAAGATAATCTGGGCAAGGATACCATAGAATACTACCCAATGCAAGGGTTTCCATTGGCCTTCTACCCATACAAGAAGCAGAAGGATTATCGATCTCCACTGGTGTTTGTCAAGTTTAAGAATGCCACCAAGCATCTGGCACTGATGGTGGAATGTAAAGCTTTGGCCAAGAACATTAATGTAGACCGGACAGAGAAAGAGGGCAGTGTGCATTTTGAGCTGTTGGTAGAACCATGAGATCGGTAGCCTTAGTTTAAAGGGGTGTCCTAAGATAGACTGTCAGCTTTCTTTTCTATCATAATTGCCATCAGTCTTTGGTTATGAGGAGGCTGTATCAGTCTGACAAAATTTTGTTGTGAACTTGACCCCCTTTGTTCATGGCAAGGAAAAAAAAAATGAGGAGAACAAAATATTTTTTCTAAAACATAACTTTTTACTTTTGTCACCTGTTGTTTTGGGGTTTGTTTTTTTTTTTTCTTTTCCATAAATCTCCACACTACCCCATCATCCCCTAAAATATTATTTTAATTGCCAAGCTAGAAAAGCTATGATTCCCCATCATGTTCCTAGTGGTCCAACACTAGGCACATGGATACCAGATGGCAGGTTACGCACTGGTCCAATTGGAAGATGTTTGGGTTTTGAAAGATTTTTGTTGTCCTCTGTTGTGATGTTGTGGATAGTATGCAAAATGAAGGGGATGTACGGATTTCTTGGAACATGAGTATTTGTATATTTTGCTGGGTTTTGTTTTCACAGATCTTTAGGGCATGTGAAATGTCAATTGCACCAGGAGTTGTAACTTAACTAAAAGAGTTTAATAGACCCACATGAAAGAGAGTGAAGAATAGAATTATTGACACAGGGACCATCATCTGTCCATGAGTTCAGCATTGTGCTTAACAAAATTAAAATCTTATTCACAGCCATAAGGTACCAAATTTTGGGTCAGACAGCACCAAAGAACATAGATAGTATGACTTTACATCAAATGAAAGTGCATTCATGGGACATCAACACAGCTTGTCATCCTAATGTTGATTGTTCTAAGGGAAACTGCCCAGCAGGTTTTGCAAAACACATGGCAATTGCTGTTGATTTTATGTGAATGTAACCAGATGTTACTATTGCCAGTTGTTTGGCCCCTCCCGCATTTCATTCTGGGTATGGTCTGATACCATGGATTGGAGATTAGTCATTTGCTTGAATGTTTAGTATAGCAAATATTGTGAGTGATCTGTTTTTGTAGATGGCAATACCTGAATGTTGAAAAGAAATGGGTGAGCTAAATTTTGTAAGATGTTTTGAAAGTCACTTACATGGGTAGGTGTTTGAAAGCAAGCATTTATCTATCTGTGTGTGTTGTGGGATATGAAATGAACATTCCCTGTGTTATTTAAGAGGTTTTTTTTTTCTACATATTGTTTGTGATCTTGTTATCATCATTTCGCTCTTTCACCAAACAGTTCACTATATTTGCTGGAAGTTGAGTGCAAGGTGACACCATTCAGATTTGCATGTAATCGAAGCACACACATTAAGTTTGAACTGGGAAACAGCGCAGTGCATGTTAAGTATGGAAGTTTTTAATCTTCTGTCTTTGTTCTTAAGTTCTGTGTGTGTGACTTTACATGTGAGTGTGTCTGAATGCTATTCAGCCAGCTTCAGTAGCAGTAGGGGTTCCTGATCACCTGTCCAACTATATTTTTGCAGTTACTTGAAGCAAAATGCATAATTTGTTTTTCATAATTTTGTAGAACAGAGAAAGAAAAGTTCTGAATAATTCTATGTTAACGTCACCACTGACTACCAAAACATCCATTTCCTCTACATTTTCTGCAGCTGGTGTACACTGCCTCCATTTTGTGTTAATTTCCTCCACAAGCCTGTGCAATAGGCCATGGTTGCTACTGCATATTTAGTTATAACTCACTGTTCCTCCCTTTCTTTCTTTGACTTTTTAAACAAAGATCATTGTACATGACTTGGTGGTTTTTGAAAGTGCAAACTTTGTTGTTTCGGCAATTAGGAAGTTCTGTTTTAGTTTCATAAAAAATCATAAACCTGCAGATCTGACTTGTTTTTTTTTTTTGGGTTATGTTTGTGAGAAAGATTTGTCTGTAATTATTTTTTTTTTTTTACACTCAAGATTACTGTCTTTTCACAGACTATTATTCCTCACAATTAATCATACATGTAGGTGTTAGCAATATAAGTGTAGATTTTTCTCCCAAAGTAAACTAAACTTCATTCGCACAAATGTGTTTTTCCCTTTTCATGTTCCTTGATTGCTATCATCGTTTAGTAGACAGTGTTAGGATGTCAGATGTGAGTGGCCGTCATAATTGTTCTCAAAACATTTCTGCCACAGCAGTATGAATATTGAGGACATTTTTTTTTTTTTTACAGATTCTATGCACACTCGTATGATACAGATGTTGTAACAGGATATTTTGATACTTTTTGTCAGGGCAGTTTCTTTGTAGATGTGTAGAAGCATGTCCCTTTTAAACTTCTTTGTGGTCCTTTTCATTGTCAAGTAGATATGAAACACCTAGAGCAGGGAGAGAGGTGGGCATGGAGAACGAATCATGAGAACATTATATTATATGATTTTGTATTTCATATTTTTTTTTTTTAATTATTTAACTTTTGTAAACCTTATATGGTGAGATAGCATGGTGTGGGGGAGAGGGGGAGGGTTTGATACAAGTTTAGATTTTCTTCAAGGAATTGACTGGTCAGGACTTTAGAACCCTTTGAGAACCCTGCATTTCAAAATAAAAAAAGGTCAGTATTGGTTATGATCATGCATTGCCCATTTACTTAAAACATTCTGTCATGAATGAAATTTTAGGAGAGAAAGAGGCATTGGATGGCTTAAGGACACGGTTGTTTGCAGAATGTGGTGTTTGTGTAGGGTTATCACCCAAATGAAGGAAATTAGCTCTGAATACATAATTAAACACTGTAGGTGAAATATAAAAATGGTATGTGCTCTTTCCAGACCTTATAATTTGAATCTGTCACAAGCAGTGTAATAACTAAATATGGAGTAGAACATACAATGAAATTATATTGGTTCGTCTTTGCCAGAATTTCTGCTACCATTTTGGCCGAGGGAAGAGCACCTAAAATTGAGATGTGATATAACACCTATCTGAGTCTTTGAATGTGCTTATCTTACTGAGAATGGAAAGGCAAAATCAAAGTGTTGCAATATTATGTGCATTGTGAATGAATTGTGCAAATGCTAATCACCTTTTAATCATCTTATATTAGAAAGTATTTCTTAGTCGGAATTTTTTTTCTGAAATAAATGTGAATATGAATATTAACATTTTAACAAGGTCCAGATTCGTTCGTTTATTTCTTCATAATTTTGTTGCTGTTGTGTTATGTTGTGTTCTGGATACCAATGCATTCAATATTACTTATGTAAGGGTACCCATGTAACAGCAAGACAAAACCATGTTAAACCATCATCGTAAGAGGGGCCTTAGGACTGAAAGAATAATTAACTTAACTTGACATGACTATGGTATACAAAGTGTTAAGCCAGGTAAATGAAAACATGTATACAAGGTATACCTTTTATATGCTCTTGGACTAACCTATTTCTACTGGTCCTATTGGCAAAAGTGTGCATAAATGCTTTATAAGATCAGGAAAATGTTTTCATAATTTTTCAACAAAAATGACGTTGTACGACCGGAAGTGTGAAGTGAGTTGAGGCCATCTTCGGACGTCAGAATGGAGCTAGACGCTCATGATTTTTTAGCAATGGTTTTGTATGACTACAAAAGGGGTTTTACGGCTATGGAATGTCTGGATCTGCTAACAGCAACATTTGGAGAGTTTGTCCCTTCCATATCAACTTTACAAATGGTATCAGGAATTTTCATGTGGCAGAAAGACCACCAAAGTAGACCCCTACCCTGGAAGACCTGTCTCTGTAACTACAAATGAAAACATAGAAGCTGTACGAAGGTTACTGCATAGAGACAGGAGAATAACATATAATAAGAGGAAATACAGCAGGAACTTGGTTTTTCATCTACTACTGTCTATAAAATATTACATGAACACTTGAAGCTAAGGAAGGTCTGTGTCCGCTGGGTACCCCATATGTTGATTGGGGATCAGAAAAGGGCTAGGGTTGAGTTTTGTCAAACCATGCTTAGAGGATTATGATGAAGACCGGTCGAAGTCTGTGTTTACATAAAGTCATGACTGGAGACGAGACATGGGTGTACAATTACAATCCTGAAAGAAAGCATGTGTTGGGTGGGTGCTGGAGATGCTCCACCTGTGAAATTTAAGCGATAGGGCACTGGTAAAATGATGATGGCGGTTTTTTTTTTTCGGAAAATGCGACCACATTATAAGATCTCTAAAAGAACAAAGGACTGTTACTGCCCTATGGTATATATCAATAGCTGTTTCCACGAGTGGGCACAACAGTATCCGAGGACGGACACTCGAGGGCTTAAGCCGCACCACGATAACGCAAGTGCTCACAAAGCACACATGACTCATTGGAGTATCTGGAAAGAGAAAATGTAAAATCTCTCCCTCACCCGCCTTACTCAGCCCCTTGTGACTTTTACTTATTCCTGTCAGTCAAAGATCAAATGAGAGGGAAGCGATTCAGTAACAACGAGCATTTAATGTTTAAAATAATCGAGGGGAGACTTGCTGAGGAGTGGGGCCATTCCATTGTCTCTTGGTTTAGGAGGATGCACTCATGCATCAATGCTAATGAAGAGTACTTCGAGAAGTTGTAAATGTTTGAGCTCTCTAGGACCAGTAGAGCATATAACAGGTATACCTCGTAGAGCATGTAACAGGATACTTGAATTTGCATTAAGGTGATAGTTTTCTTGTGATAACCAAACCAGATTTTTGTCATGGTAGCGTAGGAAGGTTTTGGTGCACCTGATAACCATTTTAGATTCTGCGAATTAACAATAATAATTTAATTCTGTTGTTACATATCACCACCCAGGATTACAGTATTATTTCCAGACAGCAATATGACATAGTGAACATCTCAAACTTACTTCTTAGACATGTTTCATTAACTGTTCCTAGGTACAGACTAATGAGCTCATGAAAAACATGATGTGGCAAGAAGGTTAAAATTCAAGTGTTGAGAATGTTCCCTGTGATCCTTGCAGAGCTGATTAAGACCAGTAATTATTCATGGGTACCAGGGCTATAGACTCGGAAGTCAAATGACTTTGACTCGAGTCTGACTCGACGACTCAACTTGCCAAGCTTTTGCCAATGATTTGGACTTGACTTGCTGAAATTGCGCTTGTGACTTGGACTCGACTCGACTTGCTGGAAATTTTCAAATGACTCGACTTGACTTCACTTGCTGATAGTGGTGACTTGGCACAGCTCTGATGGGTACAAGGCCTGACCCATGATATGCAAGTTACAAAACTGTCAATACTGTCATGTACAGGCGTGCTAACACAGAGCAAATCGGTCAAACCTCATAAAGTGAAAGCGCTACTTCATAAGGAAAGTCGAGGATTTCAGACTGTAGTTGGCTACTAAAATTTTACCGTGTATTGTTTACATGTAATGAACGAGATTGAACGCCATACCGTTGCGATATTGATACATGTAACTTCTAGTTGTGGAATGGTGCTTTGATGTTAATGAAAGCGTTTGTTTGAGCGAGGAGGGGCACGTGTATTAAATCTTTATTTTCGATGAGAGCAACACTTTAACACAAAGTGGGAGCAACACTTAACACAAAGTAGAGATGTGAATGTCAGCAATGCAGGAAGTACACAAGAGATCTTCAAAACCCTGTGCAGAGTTTGCAAACGAAGATGGTTCAATACTGAACTGAATTCACATCAGACTAGACTAGCTAGCGGCTAGGAGGTGCCGAAAGGGCCATTGCAGTAGATTACTTTTAAAACTGTTAATATTTCCTGTAGAAGATTTTTAATTCTGTGGTCCCGGGCTCATGGTGCGTGCTGCAAGGCTCCAGCGCGGCCTAGTGATTATTTCTTCCTACGCGTAGATCTCGTGCTCATGATAGTAATTTAGATCTACAGTAGTTCGTCCCTGCAATCAACCTGTCGTCATCTGGTAAGATGGATCGGTGAGCACTCGACATGGACTTACACACTCAGACGTCCTTCCACAGCGTGTCCCAGAAATAATTGCCCTTCAAGCTATGCATTGTATATTATACATATACCGTCCAGACTCGGTGCGTCATTGAGGGCTAATCCACGATAAGTTAGTTTTCCGATTTCACAAGTTTATTTTCATTGTAACAATGTTATAAAATATGACATATTATCAAATAAACAGATAAAAAAAAACAACAATGGACATCCGCTCAGACAAACGGATAGAAATATCATCATAACATGAGATATATTTAAACCTCCATAGGTCAAAGACGTAATTACAGGGATGTTAAAGCTGATATTAATGGTTTGCATGACGGGCTGGATCCAGTGGGTTCACACCTCTAGCCAAAGATCCTACCATAGCACAAGCTGGTAACCGCTGGTCTAGTGCATAGCCAAAGATCCTACCATAGCACAAGCTGGTAACCGCTGGTCTAGTGCATTGTCCAGGTAAGGGTAAGCCTATGGCTGAATCTGGCTTTTGTGTGGTATCAAATAACAGTTCGCTTTGTTTGCTCTCTCTCTCTCTCTCTCTCTCTCTCTCTCTCTCTCTCTCTCTCTCTCCTTCTCTTTCTCTGACGGTCTGTCCAGCTATCTCTTTCTCTCTCTTCACACGGATCCATAGTAGCATTACTCAAACATTCATATTATTCTTTCTTCAACGTTTATAATCTTCATATGTTACGTGTTAGCCACACAGTTTAGGAGCGTTCAGTTCAACATCTTCTGCATTTTTTTCATCGGCGCTTCTGGTTCGTTTATTATCCATTTTAACCATGATTTTAACTTATCGGTATAATTCTATTCATGACGTAAATCAATAAAAACATATCCAGGCCATAGTTCGGAAGTGGAACGTGTCATTGCGAAATACCCTCATTGTACAATTCAATGTACTTCAAGACTGCGCAACTTCAAGACTGCGCGCTAGTGAAACCGAACCGTTTTCGTCATCTCATCCTTGTAGCGACCGAAATTTCGCAACAGTTTTCCCTCTGCTTCTTTCACCACCCCCCCCCTCCCCGAAATAAAACTTGTTGGTATATGTAATAGTGTTATAGTGTTAGCAACCTAAACTACAGCTATTGAAGTGATTCCTATCTTTCACTTGGATCCATTGTAAATTTAACACCGTGGCAAGCCATTAAAAACACATAAGTAACGTAAACTTTTTTGTTATCACCTAGGTTCATACAGAATATGTCCTAACCTTCAAACAAACGTCCCTGCCTAAAATAGATTTATAACCGTTTGACTTTATTACATAGAGGCAGCGTCGTCACTGCCTCGACCACCCCTCTCCCGCCCCTCCCTTAAAACCATCCCTTGGGACTTCACTTCCATGCATCTCTTCTTTTCTTTCTTAATGCAGATTTTTAAATTCATCCTTTCTTTGTGGGTTCTCTGCACTGTGGAGGCTGTGGAAAGGCTAGTTACGATCCTGAATGGCATTTTCATGCACCATTTTATTATCTGTTATCTGTCTTTGGGNGGGGGGGGGGGGGGGGGGGGGAGAGATAAGGGATGAACACTGGTACAGTATCTATGAGTGTTCTAGTAAATTTATGATTCCTCATTGTTTAAGAGATAGCTTTATTACTTAAGGTAGCTGTGTGGGTAAAGATCTAACATATCCTCGTAAATTGCCTCTTTAAAAGTAGAGGTAAACCCCCAAAAAATATTCTTCCTATTGAAGTGTACTGTTTATCGCAAAGTCCGCTTGAAAAATGAAATGATAGAATGAAAATGAATCCTTGCTTTTTTGTTATTGTTGTTGTTGTTGTTGTTGTTGTTGTTGTTGTTGTTGTTAAGATTTTCATTCGCCCTCTGAATAGATATAGTTGTAAGGCCCATCCCTTGTCTGTCCTTACAATAACACTCGAAAAACTCGAGCTTTAATATGGACATTATAATAATAGGCCTACAGTACAGTATGTACATGAGGTTTCACCACTGTTCCAGTCATTGTATTCGGAAATGGTGAATCCCATTTGAAATTCATACACAAGAACGAGGTATTGTTATTTAAGTTAGTGAACTTGATATGGAGATTCCAATGTACCGAAAATAACTGACTGATCAGTCTAGTTGGACTGCCCTCTTTTATTTCTCTTAGCGTAGAGAGGTGAATGACACTATTATAGCCTCATTTCATCAAAGCTAAGATCCGTGCGTGTTGTTTACAAGTTGCATTTCCGTCATTTACACTGCACGAGTATTTAGGTCGCTTTGAACCTAAAATAGATCCGTCTACATTCAATACTTGGCTATGGAAAAAACCGCAAGGCACCCAGCCTAAGGGGAAGCACGTAATCGGAAGTTAGAGAACATACAGACTAAAACTATAATGGCCGTACCGCGATTATGGATCATTTTTTCTTTAAACACAAAATGCCCACCTATTCTTTGTGTAGTCTTGTCACAGAAAGGCTGACTATAAAACTCTAAGAATGTAAAGAAGTGCAATCAAATGGAATCGTTTATTAGCATGTAAATACCGCATTTTTTTTTTTTTAATTGTAAATCTAGATCTGGTTATTTATTGGGTTTGTGCACATACGGCAGTTTCCAAGGTGAAGTATTACGACAGCCGTTGCTAAATTTTGCCCTCATCCTGTTAGTGAAAGCTTCGTAACCTTGTCGGCAATGTCATCTTTCCAATGTCACCTCGCAAGAATAGAGGTAATTAATACAGGCAAGACACTGGCGATCACGTGGGCTTCCACATTATAACCGTCAGTGGTGTTAGCGTGCGTGACCCGGTTATTCGGCGGTTCTCGTGTCTGTGGTCCTTGTACCCCGGCGGGGAGGGGCGGGGCATTTAAGAAGGTACTAAGTCAAGCACGAAACAGAGAACAAAGATAACAATGAGATGTACAACAGCGCGCCCCCCATCCTGAGTACTTAAAGACAAAAAAAAAGAAAACGGCTAGGGGGGTGCTAGCCCAGACAAAATCGACAAAATCCTGGGAATTTCTCTTAAAGTAAAGTTGCTCGCGTTAGAGTTAAGGACAGGGTTAGGAAAAATTAATCACTTACAGGAGGGCCCATGGATACTGTACATTGTATATATGAGTCATTGCCAAATAGGGGGAAAACAGTCACTCATTATACAAAAATATTAACCATAATCATTCTATTACATAGTTACACAAAATGACAATGCTTTTGTATTGAAAAATGGTTCAACTTTTGTACAGGTTACAGATATTACCTCTTGACTGACATGTTGTGGAAGAAATTTGCATTTGAATGTGTAAATACGCTGTAAAATTCTCTCCTAAAATCTATCACAAAAGAGGGTATACCATTTAGAATTCCACTGTACCGTTAAAATGCCCAATGCAAACGAATATAATACATTCACGCGTAGAGGAAAGGAGTGAGAATATTGTGTGACAAATACAGATTCTAGGTTAAAGATATAAATATTATGATCTTCTCTAAGAAAATCGAGTTGTGTATCTCCTGTTCGGACTAGATCTAGTCGAAATATTTATCCCAGGGATAGGCCATTGATTCGTGTTAGAGGACACGAGAAGGTCTGCACTAGACCAAGGCAGACATGGTCTGCACCAAACTAAGACAAAAAGAAAACTTCTACCTGTCTACTCTTTTGATCTTGACTTCATATAAGTTCGCCTGTTACTGGATAAACCTCTCTAATCTTGATTTATTTTAGGTGTAACGTGCTACTTCATCTCTTATGTCTTACATGAATCGTAATAGAAGGTTTTTACTCTAATGGCAGAAACAAAGGATATCATTTTCCCTTATAAAAGACAGATGGACGGATGAATGAATGAATGAATGAATGAATGAATGAATGAATGAATGAATGAATGAATGAATTCATGGTATTTCACCATTCACTCTGACTAGTGCGGAGTGCATTCAGGCCAGAGTGACTTTCAGTAGTTGTTTTTTTTTTTTTTGAAACATGGACATAGTCAGTACTGGTAATGTAGCTATATTTATACATTAACCCATATCGTTCTTGTGCAATAGTGGTGCAATAAAATGGTGATCACTACGAGTACTTCCTTCTTTGAACCCGATTGGTGGGAGAAAAAAAGGTCTGGGCTCTTAAAATGTGCTGGGTTCTTTTGAAGATTACTGTGAACGCACCTGGTTTTCGCCATTCTTGTCCTTCCTATCCGATGAACATCAGATTTCTCTCTGTGTGAAGTAAATTCGACTTTCTTGCCTTGTCACTTTCCAATTTCTTGTATTGTCAAGTAAACTAACTTTTTTTTTTTTAAATGACAATGTTTTATCATTTTGTGACAACAAAGGTCTTTGTTTTTTTCTAAAGCACTGTACTGTTGACCAGTAGGTGAAGAATTTATGAATTTCTGTCGACATGAACATAACATAAAGCCTACAATGAAACTCTTCAATTTCCCTGCATTACCAAGTTCTAAGGTGGGCAAGCCCTATATAATTATAATTATTATGATCCAGGTTAAACAAATATGCGATACGTTTAAGCGGTCGGTAAGGTAAGTAAGGCACGTCTCGACGGTGGAGAGCTATAACCCCTGCACACGAGCGCCACCTCCATTAACGCCCTGATATGTATGTATGTAAAATTTTAGCCATGTCCTGGTCCACTAGGCACTAGGCTTTAGGACTTCATAACGTCGAACTCTGCGTGCTTGAAAAGTAGCCTACTTCCTATTTCTACATCAAAGTTTACTCACTAGCTCGAACTTCCCACTAGCCAAGATTGTGAACAAGTTCCCTAAAATTCGAGTTCCTGAGGTTCTGATTCTAGGTCGGAAGTCTGGTTAACATTTTTGTTAGATTTGTCTCCTGTAAACCATGCAAGGCAGAGTTGCCTACCTTACAAATGACCTACAAGACAAGGAGTGGCAAGTATTTCGTTGGTTGCTAGCACATTCGACTCCTCTTTACAGTAACTTCTCAGCATCATTGGGGGGGGGGGGGNGGGGGGGGGGGGGGGTAAAAATACGATTAAAAAGACATGCGATTATCCGGTGATTCATATTTCAATCAGTTCTCTTAAAAAAAGAAATGTCTTTAACCAGACGTTGCGATTCAGGAGGTTGCAATTATTTGGAGTAGACTGTACTGTGACAGGGGTTACGTATCCTTCATTAAGAACAAGGAAACAAAGCAATAAAGCAATTTCAGGTTACGCCAACAGTAACTGATGTCCGTAAACCGGTAGCTAGACAACACGTCAAGTTAGTCGGTCGTTTTCTTAGTACGGTGTGCCACATACTATACGGGAAGCAGAGGCGGATGTATATATGTAAGGTGGGGCAGGAAAACGGTAGTTTCATGTATTCAAACCCTCTTGTAAAAATGCGTCTGTCCCAACTCCTTTCGTCCATTGCACACGCACGCGCACACACACACACACACACACACACACATACACACACACTCACTCACTCACTCACTCACACATTCAAACTATGTCATGTTTAAAAGGAAATGGGGAGCGAATGTGGGAAAGAGGAGAAGGGGGAGGGGGCAAGAAGTGAATTTTCCATTCCTATCTTTGCCCCCTTCGGACTAGAGCTGTTGATAGTAACATTACTTACGAGAGTGTCATCCGGAAATTTGACGAGGAAGATAGAATTCATGAGGGAGGGAGAGAGAGAGAATAAATGAAAGCCACTGAAAATGAGCAGAGAGGAAAAAAAAAAAGGGAGAGAAATTTGGGGAAGTGGGAAACAACGACATTAAAAGTGGAAGAATGTTTCTGGGGTTGGGTTGGGGTGAGAGGGGGAGGTTGTTCAAAAGCCCCTGTAATAACTATTATTAGATCAAGTTCATACCATAAATGTTGTGTAGAACCTGCTTGATGTCAGGTTTGAGGGGTGACTGAGGAGAATTTTTTTTTTTTAATCTATATGCAAACGTGATTCGATTGTAGATCAGTGTTATTTTGCATATTGCAGTGAAGAAATAGGCCGTTGAATTCAGGGGCGGAGTTAGGAGCCAAAGGGCCCTGGGCATAAAGAAGGTGAGGGACCTTCCTCCTTCAGGATGGCCCATGGTATAAAAGAAAAGAAAGAATAGGGTTCATTTTACTCTGTGGACAGAGGAAAGATCGCATGAAAAGGGGGAAAATAAAACGTGCCTATGTCTAAATCCGCATGGATGGTATTTCATCGACCACATGCTTCCACGGGCAACTAAGGCATTTTGATGAGAGAAGGGAAAAGTGCGATAAAAATGATGAAACGGAAGGTGAACTTTACCGACAACATGTTTTACACGGACACCAGAGCCATTTTGAAAGTTGAAGGGAAAAACAAGATAAAAAATAAATGATGAAACGGAAGTCGAATTTTAACGACCGCATGTTTGCACGAGCAACATCAGCGTTTCGGAAGGTGAAGGGAGAAGTGCCATAAAAAGAAAGGAAGCCCTCTGTCTCATGAGGTAAACGGCGGAGGAGAGAAAAGGAAGCAGCATTTTAGATGCCAGTCTCTTGCTTTTGAGATCGAAAAAAGCAAAAAATACGTAAGTCATACTATCTTTCTCATCTGCTCCTCATCACACTCCTCCAGTGTCGCCGCCCATGCATGGAACAATTCATGGTGTCAGACCAGTGTGTTAAAATATGGGAACTATTAGGCAGACCTGTCAACAATGAGAGTCTCTCAACTTCCAAAAGGGCAAGGCAAACTACTTAAGGCATATGTCCCTTTCCCTTTCCCCCAATACACACACACATACAGAGGCTTCATTGTTTCNTGTCTGTGAAGAAATATATAGTCACACGGCCTACACATACACACAGACACACAGACATACAGACCCCCCCCACACACACACACAAACAAACAAAGCCTTATATCCTTGTTTGTCAATTTGGCTGATAACAAGAAAGTGTGTAAAGTTTACATGAAAGCAGACAATTTTGATACTGAAAAAAAAGGCCAATCCAACCAACTATTTCCATATCCACGCCCCTGCATCCCCTTCTTCACTCTTGCTACAGAAAGACTGAACTAATTGTACTCTTAAAATGCAGCTTGTATAGGTTGCCACAGCAACAGGACAAAACTAATCAAGTTGGATAGATGACAAGGCTCATTTAGTCAGGTCTATACATTGAAATTATGAATAAACTGTAGGCAGGTTGTTTCTTTTTTCCTTCTTTCTCATGATGTCAAGGTGTTATGTCGCGGCCATTTGTATTCTCAGCAGAGTAAAACGTGGGTCGAGAGGACAATAGTGTTATGTCCTCTACAAGAAGGAAAGGTCGAGGGATATTTCTGACAACCTCTGGGCGGTGCATGTTAGGCCCACTGTGTTGACATGTTGTAGCTGGTCCGCGGATCTTCAGCCTGTGGTTTATGTGAATGTCCCACGGCTTGGCCCACTTATTGGTTGCAGGATTGTCACTCGCTTTTCATAGACTTCTCTGAACATCTCACAGTTTCATCATAAATTAGAATGTAGTTTTACAGCAGCGACTTACATAACACAAAGATTGCTCTTAATAAAAATAAAACTTGTATGTGCATGAATACATCGATAAACCAGAAAAAGAATGTCCGAGGTTAACAGAAAACTTGAACAGAGATGAATCAACATTTGTTTTAGATTTTGATTTTAATTTTGCCATGAGGTTGTTTCTCAGTTTGGGTTAAAACGACAGTCTCTGAAAGACACCAACATTTTCTAATTTCAGATAATTAAAAGTGGCACCCCTGCTATTGTCAGGCCTATCTTTTTGTTAGAATTGAGACCAGTCTGCAGACTTTTCTAAATGTATTCCCTCACCTGTGGAGCAGCGTGGCTTAATGGTTACGGCGTTGGACTCAAGATCTAAAGGTCGTGAGTTCGATTCCCAACCACGGCCATGTTGTAAGTGCCTTGGGAAAGCATTTCATTCACATTTTCCTCAGTCCACCTGTCTGTAAAATGGGTACCTGGCTATAGGCAGTGGAAGATATTGTCAGAATGCTAGTTATCAGCGCCTATAAACGGCAGCGGCACTGTATGCTCCCCAGGGAGCTGAGAAAGTCCTAGAGTGATCAGGCCTGCTGGGGTAATGATAGTGTGAAGTAGTGTGAAGTCGCGTGAGCGGGCATTAGTCTGGATACGAGACTTTTAAACCGCATTATTATTATTATTATTTTGCTATATTTGTAAACTACACAGTTGGCAACAACAATATATAATGTAAAGTGCTTTCCCGGAGTACTGTGTTGTCCCCCGGCAGAGACACTGGTTTAAGAGCTAGCGGGTGCACACGTCCTTCTGCCAAGAAAAAGTATGTGCTATGAGACTTGAATAATTTAATGACTAGTCTACTTCAGTAAGATTTACTGTATACGCCATAAAGTGCTTCCCTTCACAACCCCTCCTTCAAATGAATGATATGTACCTTGAACACAGAAGAGACGTTTCTTTATGATTTTTTTTTTTTGCAGGTGNGGGGGGGGGGGGGGGGGGGGGTGGAGGGGAGGGAGACAGTGGAACCCTGAGTACCCATTCAATATGTATACATATCCTTGCTATTAGGTATGAATTTCAAATGCATGGATTCATTATTATTCCATCCTTTTATTATTCAGGTGGATCTTAATATTAAGTAGACCTTCATAAAAAGTATATTTTTTATCATGTACAAAGGCATACGTTATATCAAGGTTCTGTTGCACTTCAACTAAACCATAATGACAAGAACCAGAAGAGGAGAACAGACAGCCAGACGTGTGGATCTGGAACGAGAAATGAGAGAGAGAAGAGGTGCAAGAGAAACTAAAAATAGACTGATAAGGAAAATGAGATGCAGGTTAGGATTTCAAGAAACGTGTATATTAGAGAAGGACTGAATTGAGAGGAGGTAAACAAATCAGAGAGAGAGAGAGAGAGAGAGAGAATGAGAGAGAGAAGGAGGAGCTAAATTTTTTGGAATGTGGAAAAAAATATCTGAAGGGAGAAGGAAAGAAAGAGACGAAAGTAGAATCAAGATACAGAATTCAGCATAAATGAAAATGAGCAACCTAAGTGAAGATTTCTTGTGAAATGAGATAAGGCATAAAATTGAGAGCATGTGTGAGAGAGAGAAAGAGAGAGAGAGAGAGAGAAAGAGAGAGAGAGAGAGAGAGAGAGAGGGAAGAGAAAAAAATGAAGTCATAATGAAAGATGTGGCAAAAATAGTATGAGTGATTGAGGAAGGAGACAGAATAGTGGAAACAGGTGGCAGTAGAAAGAGGAGCAAAGCTCACTGAAATACAGACTATGCATGAAAAGCTCACAGTGTAGGAGCTGGGGAAAAAAACAAACAAACAATTTTCATTAAAAAAAAATATCCAATAC
This sequence comes from Ellobium chinense, assembly GCA_033807755.1. Classification (NCBI taxonomy): domain Eukaryota; kingdom Metazoa; phylum Mollusca; class Gastropoda; order Ellobiida; family Ellobiidae; genus Ellobium; species Ellobium chinense. The sequence continues at coordinate 394,359 of JAWQUT010000566.1, read as the reverse complement.
ATCATTTTATTCCAGTTATGATTTCAATGAAGGTAATTACAATGTCAGAGTGGCTAAAGTGTCTGTACCTGGTCACATTACAATAATCCAGAATTCATTCACAGTGGGGACATCCACCGGAGTAGACAAAAAACCCGCAAAAAAGTGCTGATGTCAAACCAGATAGGAATGTATAACTTTATTAAACAATTTGTATGTTATAAAAAAATCACAAGAAGCTTAAGTATAAATTTTGTAGTTTGGATAGAATGTAAGTTCAAAATATAACATCAATTTAGGAATAGAACCAATTTTATGGTCAACTAAACGAATCATTTTCCAAGTGTGTGAACAATCAGATTGCACAAACAAAGGTTGATTTTTCTTTAATTTGGTGATCACTCATTTAGTGTACTTTGTCATCTACCAGAGGGCAATTCAATGGAAACTGAGTGACGTAAATTTAAGATAAAAAAAAAACAAAACATGGAATGTGTGCGAAGCTTCACATTATGAAACTCTAGGTCCCCTTATATATAGAAATGATTACTATTATATGTATAAAGTAATGATCAGTGCATTCAGCTTTATGGAATAAGGGAACCAAGTTTGAGGTTTACCTTGAGGTGAACAAGAGTAACACAGACTGGATTTTTGCCAGTTTCAGACATGTTTTCCTCAAAATCATTGCCTTTTTTTTTTTTTTTGCTCAGTTTTTATCTGTTTTGTTTCATGCATCCATTTGAGCACAGGCTTGCTGAATGCATATTTTGGGTCCCCCAAAAATGAAGGAAAATTTCAAAAGTGTGCTCAGCTGCATGATCTCTAAACTTTTCTTGTATACACTATAATATTCTGACTTCAATGCTTTAAAGGATAAAAAAAAATGTCACTTAGTTTGGTCCAGCAGGCGTCCGCAGATAACAACATGACTTTTGGCAAGAAGTCAGAGGACATGTCTATATTTTGCTGTCTCGTGATTGTCACCCGACTGTAAAATTAATATCTGACTGAAGGCTACTGAATTTACCATCTTTGCTCTAAATAGAAATTTAATGAGATGCCGAACACTTCCAAATCTTCAGTGCATTTCTGGTGGAAGTAAAGACCTATGCATCTAAGTACAAACCTAAAATTATTGTGTACTGATTAATTCAGCATGGATGAATATTAGAATGAATCATGATTGTTAATGACTATAATGTTTGATTATCAAATCTGCCTTCATATTTACTGGACTGGAGACAGATGGAAAAATAAGACACGTAGAGAAATTCTGTGACAGAAGAATGCACATTTGAATCATAAGAGGAAACATTTAGCTTACAAAATATTCCCCCTGAAGAAATAAGTAAAAATGTGTATTTAAGCTGGGGCACAGTTTTGAAAGTGACAAAAATGATTATGGTATGTGTATCTTGTGTACAAGTTGGCATCTCTGAGTTTTATGCTTAAAACATTACAACAAATATCTGTGGTCCCTTACTCCTTAAACATCAAATGAAGAAAAAAAAAAGAAAAAAAGCAAATAGATAGATTGCTATGCTATCTCTATGCATGTTTCGTGGATGAATTAAAAAACAACCACACACTGAAATGTTATGGAATATATTTACATGATATAATGATTATGTACAGAGTATTGTAACATAGCTTACCTGACTCTTAAACTACTACAATCATCCTTGACAGACCAGCCTTTCAGCTAGAGCAGTTGGGATGGGGAAGAGAAGAGAACAAGGAAGGAGACTGACTCTGGTATAGAGTAGAGATCGGAAGGTCATTAAAGAGATACTTATCTATAGGAATCCAGAGTCAAAAATTCATGATTCAACAACAGTCATAATTTTCATCTTTCACATTTGCTTGTCCCTCTCTCTTTACCTCTTATCTTTCCCCACATTCTCTCTCAAACGCACAGACACACAGACATATATACAGTTATACTCAAATCTAGTTTGTACAGACACTCTTTCAAAACATCTTGCATAGGATCATCAGATAAAATGTACACTTTATTTACATGCTGCTTTACAAGATTTAAAAAAAAAAAAAAAAAAAAAAGACACTAGATCTATATCTTGAGTACAGTACAACAGCAAGCCTGAATTATGAAATGATACACTGGAATGTTGTTTTTCGAATAAAAAATTGTTACAAACAATCACTTCTTGCTAGTTCAGTTTTTCTGACAAAACAAACACTGTCATGTACAATCCTTATAAAATACTTCACATGAGAAATGACTCAACAGTTTCCATATTATGTCACAAAAAACAGTCTTTGCCTTCACTACTGTTAGTCTTGCCTAGGACGTGTGCAGATGTCCAGTGCTATGTGGCTTTCCTATTCACAACAAAGTGCAAGAATCCACTGTAACGAAATTTCCATAGTTTAATTCAATTACCAAACATTTTGGAATAGCTACTGCAATTAAAGAAATTAACTAGGTCTTGTTTTAACAAGCTGGAAATTCAAATTTTTAGTTACACTATTACAGAAATAAAAGACTGGGTGAAAACAGTCAATATTTCAAGGGTAAAAAAGGGGAAAAGGAGCAACCATACTAAGGGAAATAACTGTGGCTATACATAGAGGTCCATAATATCTGGTTCTTCTAAAATTCTTGTGCTATGCTCAGATTCAGCTACAGAAGTGATGGCAGAATTAATGTTTGTTATGAAGTTTTCAAATCCGGCATGACATTGGGCTTTAAAGGACCAAAAAAAAAAAAAATGCAACATTTCTATAGAATTGAGCGTGTGCTGTCAAGGAGATCAAAGCCTTTCTTCTTGACAATGTAAGAGTAGATATCTTCCCAACAGATGTTCCTCCTTTCGAGTCAGTATGTGTCTGGGATGTAGTTTGAAACCTCTGAACAAGGCTGCCAGCTATAGGGTGCCATTAATATCACCAAATAACCTCAACCAACCCCACAAAGTCAAAGAACAACATCTCGGTTGTAAATTTGTTTTTCTAAATGTCATATCAGTTTTAGGCTCAAGACCTATGACAACAACTGTTTTTGGAAAAAAAAAGTGAGGGAGGATGCTCATATTCCCGTGAGTAGTGACAGCTAGAGGAGATGCTGGTTTAGGTATAGATCAATAACAGCGGACACACACACATGACATTCATGCACCACTATGGACTGAAAATGAGATGGACAAGTGAAATGTAAGTTCACATCTGTGAATTTTTTTTCAGTTAGAATGTAGTTCAATACGCTGCAGTCATGGGCACCAGTGCTGTCAAAGATCAAGCTAACAGCATGATTCAACCCTATTGTACTTAAAACCATTTAGCTGAAATCTCCCCCTGCACCTATGACAAGGGAAGTAACTCAACAAAACATATATCCACACCTGCCAAACTTATAAAAATTATTAAATTCAGGATAAATCTGAATCCAGAAGGCACAAAATCTGAATTTGGGGAAACAATTCTAAATCGTCACACAATTTCATAGCCACCCAGTGACTCATGTACACCTGTTCATTTGCCAAAGCTGTTTTGAATTCTAATTAGGATTTAAATCTTGTCTTGTGAGACTTTGATAAAAATTTTTAATCACAACCAAACAAAATAAAATTTTAAAAATCTGAATGGGCAATGCTACATCTGAAAATATGAAATATGCAAAATTTGAGAAAAAGAATATGCCAAATTCAGATTAAATCTGAAAGGGTGGCAGGTCTGCATGTCTTCCCTTTGTTAAAAAAAAATGCAATTTTCACAGAGTTTGGCTTCAGGTCAAATAAAATGGTGTGGAAATATGAGAAATGAGCGAACAACCTAATTTCAAACACAGCATGCACTTGTGAAAAATATACCCAAAAAATAGGATTTTATCTATCATGAACTCTTTAGAAACTTAAGACTAAAAACTTTATGGGCTTCAAACATTCATACAGAATCATTCAATGAAACAACAACGAAACTGAACCAAAATTCCCACTGCAATGCTACTATTTAGATGGTTACAAGAAAATTCTTCTGTTGTTTTGCAACCATGGAAGCACTGGTGTTATTGGGTGTATGCAGGCACTTTACAGGATTTGTCTTTGTGTTTTGATCAGCACTGATCAAGTCCTATGCATACAAAGGGGTTAAAGAGTAAATGGAATGATAGAAACTTTGAGCAAAACAGTTCCAGCATCTTTGCAGCTTGCAAAAGGACTCATTATGGCAATGAAAAATCTTTTCCAGCCTCTGCTTCAGGGACTAAAACAAAAACAATAACAAACAGAGTAGCAGCATTTCCAGTCCTGGACAGTGAGAAGGCAACTTACATTATAAACAGGCAACATCTTTTTTTTATTCCAAAGTGGCTTTTCTTGCACACACGCGCGCATGCATACACGCACAGACTCACATTACTGAACACACAAAGCAATCATAACCTAATCAACCAGCACTTCAAAATGGATTTGTCCCACTTGCTCCACATGATCATGGATGATATTCCGAGCAAAAGCACGGCAGGTCATCATCAGCAACACACCAGGGTGAGGATTCTCAAATCGCACAAACATGAGAGGTGATCGGTAGCCCTGCTGGTTCCGGAAAGGAAAGTATTTGAAGGGAAATCCCTCTGGAGGATGGTAGGTCAGTTCTCCCATGTTTTCCATGGTGGCATTGTCCTGAAAAATGTAGTCGTGAATAATAAAAATATGATATATCAACACATCAATACAATACAGGTCATTCACTTTAATGGTGTATATGGATGTCAAAAATAATTTTCTGTTTTAAATACTTTTGTCTCCGAGAATTATCTATAGTGTCCACTGAAGCAGTTTCCCATACAGAGAGTATTGTTACCTTACTAGATGTACAATACACTATTAGGGGAAATTACCACAGAAATGTAAAAGGCATTGTTTCCAAGTGACGACTTCAATGGACTTAACTGGTTTTAGTGTTGCATTTGCTATGGGGTTGGCGCACATCGTCACCACCTTTGACTGATAAAATACTGAATATTCAACATGTGCCAGACCTAATCCCCACAGGCCAGACCACCAACGGACATGAGAAGGAAAAATTACTATGGCAGTGGCTCGTTTTTCCTCTCCCTGTCACTTTTTTCTATCTCTCTGATGCATCACTTATTGTGTAATCAAAGGCTCCCTGAAACTTATTACTGGATTAATTATAAAATTGTATTGTAAATAAATAGGGTCTTTGGATGGAGATTTTCTTGTCTATCAAGTTCCGAGATTTTGTGTATAGCACTGTCATGTTAAGTGGGCTCTACTGTAATTGACCGTAATTTTAATATCTTCTGTAAATGAAAAAAAATAATTGTTAACATTTAAGTACCCAATATTCAGTCACAAACATTGAAACCATCTTCGCTATCATTCATTATTTGTCATTTCACATTAACAAGTGCAGGTGAATGTGCGATTGTTAATTGTTGAAGAGTTCACTTGGTAAGGGCAAACATATGCAGGTAATAAGGAGTGTAAATACTCATGAAAATCCCATTATTTTGTCAGACGAGCCCCTCAGAGAGCAATAAGTTGCTGAGTGGTTGGCTTAACCTGTGTCAGCCGTACATTGTGATCATGAGTGCGGCTAACAAGAGGCAAGGAGTTCATTTGATAATTAGGAACTAACAGTATTAGGAAACGTCCAAAGTCATAACTGGTTACTTCACTTGAATAGAAATTGATAAGTGAACTTTTCACTGGCATTTTGAATGTGGTAGCACAAGTACATCTACATAATAAACAATGGAGTACATGCAAAATTATGTTTGAAGGTTGCAGGAGCCTAACTAGTAAACAAAAAATCAAAGTATCAGAGTCACTCATAGCAGAGCATAAAATCTCTCCTTTTCATCTAAATTAGAATTATGAGAAATCTGAATGAAGGACTCCATCATAAACAATATATAATTTGAGCACAGTGGTGGCACCATACCTGCGGACTAGCCTTGGCCATCTTGAAATTTTCTGTCATTCGAAGAGAAATTTTATTTATTGGATCATAGAAGCTTATAACAAATTGGATCCTGCAACCTACTATGTCAGGATTCGGGAAATAACTTACATCTCCATCACATCGTACGTGGACGTTGAAGGGATTGCCAACTGCATCCCATGAATCTCTAATTAGAGGAGGCACAGTTTCATCTGTAAACTCCTCCGGAACCCAGTTGAATATCTGAAAGCAGATATTGCCAAGAGAGAGATTAGAAAAGACAAAGACTGACAAATCTTATGGACACACTATTGTCAAAAATGTATTCATTTGGTTGTTGAGCATGAAGTACAACTCATATGTTCACTCACTGTGCACATCTGTGTTGGAAAACATGGCTCTGACACAGCTGACATGGAGCAGCCAGGTATGCCATTGTTCTCTATTCTCAGTTTACCGTATAAGTAGAATCCGCTTAAATGGGACACCCTACCTAAGGGAGAAAATTCCTGGTGAACGGATTTTTTACTATTCAAATGTATACATGTAAGCTGGATGACATTCAATTTATGCAAGGGGATTTAAAAGCAAAAAATAACTTTCATACAATTTTTAACAGGAATTATGTAAATTGTTATCCTCCTGCTCAGTAACATTAACGCATCTTTTCTGGGCAAACATAGGTTTTATTGTACTTCAGAAAAAAAATTAGATCTGAACGGAGCTCCATGATTATTTGCTTGATCCCATTCTGCTGGTGTTGAGCACAGAACAGCCTGTAATCTTTCTATTTGACATAATATCTCTGTATATATGAATTCTCCTTTATCTGTCTTGACCAACCCAGTATATAAATGTCATATTGGTCGTCAACAACTAATCATAATATGCCAAGACATGCCCACTTATCCACTGCTACGCATGGTGATATTTTTGTACTGTCTCACATCATCAATCTAACCAATATACGTCATTGATATGATACAATCAACTTTTCTGAAGCTACGGAGGATGAGTTGCGTGGGTTCATACACACACAAATATAGGTACAAGGACAAAAATTAATTACAGTATGTCACACAGCCAGACATAATGAGACTTAAATCATTTTTTCATTACAGTAAGTTACTGATATGATTTGAAAGTTTAATGTGTGTATAATCATTACATGAAAAAGTTTTTACTTAACATTATTTTGGCCCAGGATATAGTCATTTGAACTGGCATGAGTCAAGCCTAGGCAATGGAAAAAAAAATCAAGACTGACGGACAGTTTTTCACTATAAAAAAATATAATGTACTCACAGAAACTCAAATACATCACTTACTAACCAGAAGTCCATAAAACCAAACTTTTTGAGTACAGAGGTGATTTTATTATTTCTAAAACAACCCCAAAAAAAAAATCTGGTACCACAAGACTCAAATCATTATCAGAACCTCAAATTTCACTTCCTAGTCTTGCAACACAACCTTCATTTTGACTGCCTGCAAGACATATACAGCTTTGGAGTCACAATACTGTGAAACATACCCTGTTCAGTTTGAGTAAAATGCAAGGCTGACCATCATCAAACCCATAGTTCTGTTGTTTCACGCAATCGCCACCCAGAACAATAGGATCAAACACACAAACTTTCTCAAAATTTTCTGTTCGACGTCCTCGTATCTCACTGCAGTCAATGTAGTTATCTCCTTGTTGCAGCTCATTTTCATAATCTGAAGAGAAAAACAAAGAAAGACTTCATCAGTTTTAAACTATGTCAACAGTGTTCACCTGCATGTGGATATAAATTTTTCATCTCAGCAAGCTATTTTTTAAGTGAGATGTCTGGCTTAAACAAGATATTAGATACTGACAAGGAATTCCACATTCCATGTCAACTAAATTATGTCACTCCATTCATGTCTAGAAACTTACATCACCAAAATTCACTACATTTTCACTGAATACACACCAACAGGCAATAGTATGTAATTATTTGCCACAATAAAGAATAAGGTTTCTGGAAATAGCTAAGTTTCAAACAAGCATACAAGCAAGAGCAGTGCATTAGGGAACTGTTTGCACATACTGTTTACAGTCAAAGTCATTGAATGCCATAGAATAAAATTTATGAGCAGCACAGCTGACTTTCAATACTAAAAACTGTGAGGAGCTGACAAAATCTAGATACCAAAGTGCTCACTGTTCTATGGATCCTCGCAATGAAAGCTTTGGTCTAAATATTTGTTGATTGGTCTAAATCTTAAATACTGACTAGCAAAGTTTACATTAGACAATAAAACTTTCAAAATCAGTGAAGCAACACTTAAGTACAGGGATTTTCAAACAAGGAGTTGTCACTCAAGGACATGGTCTACCTTAGAAGCTGCTGATACAATGGCAAGCATAATATAACATCAACTCGCTATTACATGTCAGAAGTCCTCCTTTGAGATTAAAATCACAGGAAGTAATGCAAAGATAACCAGACGCAGTAGGAGATGTCATCCACTATCTTTCTTTACAAGTTGGTCCAATTAACTTTTTCTGTCCTTGTCCATAGATATTGACATCATTAAAAGACTGATGATGGCTTTAGAGAATGCCATTGCAATTGTCCTGTTTTCATAATTCATTAAAGCATTGTGTTAGTTCCCAATATTTCCCTGTTTTGGTTACACAATTCAGTGTTGCTGAAAACAGATGCTTTCTTCAAGGAATTCGTGGCTAACCAAATGTGATTACAGTGCACAGGACAAAGGTATCTGAAGTGGCGATGATGCAAATTACACTTACATTGGATATATGCTTCAATGTGGTCAAGATAGTGGACATATGTGGAGCCATCACCCTTCACAAATCTGACCAGAGTGGATCCTACATCAGGCTGTGGCCGGAAAGCCAAACCTGGGACCTGTATGAGAAGATACAAAGGAGAAAATGAACCACAGACTCCAAGATGCACATGCTGTCTTTACATGGATTACAAGGCAAACTTTCAACATTGTTAAGATTAGTCGATTTTTTTTTTTGGGGGGTACATTATGACCTAGCAAGTAATTCAGTACTTAAGCTGCATGGGAGAAACACTGGTTGCCATGCTCTGGCTCCAACAATGAAACAGTGTTTCATTTGGGAGAACAGGGTCATCACAGTTAAAGCCTTATTTTATAATTTGGGGAGGTGATGGTAAATGGTGACAAGTCTAGTGTGAAACTGACATAATGGCAAATAGATTAAGCCAGGTCTGACAAAGAGTGTTGAGGTCTATGCAATTTCAGCTAAGGTGTATTCAAGTTAAGAGATCTCAACTGCTTGTTATTGCTCTTAAGTGAAGCTCGAGTTATACTTGTATCAGACTAAAAACTAGCAAATGAGAACTCCAGAACTGTGAAAGACCCACTGTATAGAATTTCCTTGGGAGAGATTTAACTCTCCTGTGACATGCCAGAAGTCTGCTGCTGATATTCTTCATTTGAACTTTTAGTTCATCTGCTTGGTGTAAGCAGGTTTTCCTATATTCAGCTCTGCAATCAGGTCAGCACAATATACACTAGAGAATGGATAAACTGAAAGTTCTGCTAAAACAATAGGAAATGAGAAGCCCCATTTATTTTCTTCTCTTCAGGCCTCTCTGTCTAAACTGAAACTGTATAAACCCTATCTCTGGTCTCACGGATTTTGATGTAACCATTGTATGCTGTACCACAAGCACTTGAATGAGTGGCATGCACGTATGCACACACAAAAACAGACTCACAGATCACAGCCAGGAGAGTCTCAACATTAAGGAAAGTTTTCCTCCCCCCTCCCTCCCCACACACTTTACAGTTCCACAGAGCGGCTGTGGAGAACTTGTCGATATTATTACATGGCACTGAGCCGAAGAGCAAAAACTCAAGAGTAGCTGGATCACAACAACAACAACAACAACAACAACAACATCAACAACACCTGGGTGGGTCAGAAAAATAATGATCAAGCTGGTCATCGGGCTTGATGCAATACCAAATTATCATATTCATTATTGTGAAAACTATTTAAGAACAAATGTGTGGTTGACCAAGTTAGTTGCTGAAATATTAAACCTAATTTAAGCACCTATTTTCATGATTTTCATTATTGTCAGATTGCAATTCAAGTGGCTGAAATAATGTCTTTATCTTTTCTGTATTTTAAACTATTATAGTAAAACACTATTAAAACAGATGTAAGCAGGTGAAAGCTTACTATATTTGTCATACTCCCCTCCCCCCTTTTCATTCCTCCTGAGTAACACCCCCTTTTATTCCTCCTTAGTGACAGCCCTCCCTCAATTAATCCTCTCCCCTTGCTTATTGTCTCCCCATGATCATCATTTTGCCTCAGCTAAGCCACAGTGCACATGGCCTGTGTTTCATTTGACCATCTCATGGTCACTGCATCATGGTGCTGCCAGCGCAGAGTGTTTTGGTTCTTTGGTTTGACTAGCTTAAATTCAAAATTGTTAGTGGTTACACATTCCTGATCTTGGAACGATGACCAGCTTCCAGGGCTCAGGGGGTGCATGGCCAGCTAGCATTGAGGAAAGCCGCTCTCCAGAGAGCTGGAACACCCGTTGTCCACCATGCCTTGACCATTTGCCACTAAGTATCATCTTGTTTGTTTGTTTGTGTGCTTGTTTGTTGTAAAATTGTTTAGGATTTAATTACTGCTGGAGACCAAGAAAGTAGAAGAGAAATTATCTGATAAATGTTTCATTGGTGTTGATGACTTTAACAGGGTAAGAGTCTTTTTGTTGAACTTTGGAACATTCCTGTAATAATAGTCCATGGGCCAACTACCGAAACCCTCCCCCCCCCTGCGGATTTTATGGGATGGGTACCCACGTCAAGCCTGATGTCTGAGGTTGTAATTTTTGCTTGTTAGCCAAAAATATTCCGCTGGGTGTAGGAATGGCACGCCTTTAAAGTTACCAACCTTTAATAAATCGCATCTCACACCTCAATTACAAATTCCCAAAAATTCCTGCTTCTTACCGTTTCCTAAAAAAATAAGCGACTGTTTTAGTAAGATTAGATGTTGGTTTGATGTTTTGTACCATCAATTTGCCCCTGGAAGTGGAAATGATACGTTTTTGAGAGCAATTTACCTTTAATGACCTACTATATTCTTACATCGACCACCTGTCGTTTCTTCCAGATTAATTATTTATCGACAATTTTGGGTTTTTGGGACATAAATGAGTAATTTAGCATGTGTAGATATGATTCATGGGGTTTTTGGCCATTCATCATGCCATGGACGTGGGAGTGACCCGTTTTTTGAATGTACCTACCTTTAAAAATCTGCTCTCTAAATGCACATTTCGACGGATTCTCAAGACCATGGACTGAATACAGACACCCTCTCGCCCAAGGTGTGAGTTTCTACACCAAGCCTAACATATGAGATGTTGAAATAATTGTGTTTGCCTCTCCTCCCCCGGCGGGTGTGGAAATGGCAAGCGCTTAAAGTGTATATACCCTTAATAGTTTGCTTTTCAGGGACACCAGTGTCAGATACCGACATGTTTCTGCTTACCAGCAGGTTTATTAGAAGTGATTCTTGCTGGTTTTTCCTGCTATGGTATGTCTGAATGTGGATTTTAGGTTGTTTGTCGTTTATCTTTCCTTGGAATGGAAAATAACGCCTCATTTTAAGCAATTAACCTTTAAGAACCTTCTAGTGCATGCCTTAATCGTTTGCAACCGCCTTCAGATAATCTTGTATTGAAACAAATCTTATTTCTATGCAATGAATATGTCTCTGGACCTGCCTAAATTTAAAAAAAAAACAGTTGTTTGCCTCTCATCCTTTCTGTGATGAGACAACGGTACGCCTTTAAGTGTAATTTACCTTTAAGAATCTGCTAATTTCTCGCGCTAAGAAACAGTTCAAGCCCTCATAATTTCGCCACCCCTCCTTATAAGGATTTTATTTGATAGGTAACCACATCAAGCCCGATGTATGAGGGTGTGATTTCTAGTTGTTAGTTAAATATATTCCGCTGGGTGTACAAATGGCAAGCTTAAGTTCCCTAACTTTAAAGTTTTGTGTCTGGTGGGCCAGTTGCAGAAACCGCAAACTTTCTGCTTCCTAATGTTTGCCAAAGGAAACGAATGGCCATTTCTGTAAGTGTAGATGCTGTTCTGATATTCTGTGCTGTTTATTCTCACATAGATGTTGCAATCATACGAATTTTGGAACATTTTACTTATAAAAACCCCATAAATCCCCTGCATGACATGAAAAACACAGACACGAAAAAGACATAAAATAATCGCTTGGTGATACGTATACTTTTAATAAAATTTCCTCATACTTTATTCGCATTTTCAAGAGAAATGATTTGAAAATTATTAACATTCGTATCAGAAACTTGTTTGGCAAACAGTGACAAGCATATCAACATAAACCAGTTACATAACGTCATTATCAATACACCAAAAGGCGTGTGTTACTGATTCCCTTATCCGCTTTTGCTGAATTTTAAACCAATCAATGAAGATGGCATTTTGATCTTAAGCCAAATATGTAAGACGAGCATTAAACCCTCCCTAAGTCAATGGTTACACACATGTTACTGGGCGCTTTGTCAAGCAAACGAATTGCCATCAACATGATCTCTGTTCATGCATGTGATTTTTCGTTGTCAGACGAAACAAAGAAAACTAAAGACACTTCTCTATTATTTTCAAATGATGCCATCAACATGATCTTTAGGCATGCATGTGACTATTCCTTATCAGACGAAACAAATTTGAGGAAAGAAACATGTATACTACATGTATATTATTTTTAAATGACCAAGTCCACTGATGATACAGAATTACACCAAAAAAAAAAAAAAGGCAAAGATGTATTAAGGTTTACTTTCGCAGGCACCTGATAAAAAGCATTCATGAACATACCACCAAAGGTGTTAGCAAGCATGTCCATTTTATCTCCATTCCACTTAAGTCTTACTGCTTACTGAGGTAACGAGAGGATATTATGCTTGATCTCCACATTCGCTTTTGCATGCATCTGACAAAATGGCAATGTTCATACAGTGCAACTGGGTAAATGAAAAAGCACACATTGTTCTCCTTCTTATGGAGCAATCATAACCCTAAATGCTTTATACAAATCATTTGAACGATTTGGATAACTAACAGACTAGAAGTAAAAGCAGTAGCATGTTGAATTATGTAATATCGATGAGCAGCAAGTTCAATTAATTGCAATGAAAGTAGCTTAATCATCTTAATCCTCGAAAACATGCCACTGCTCGAAACGTATTTCAAGTAGCACTTTCGTGAGTAGCCCTTTGCATTACAGAGCCATATGGAATTTAAAAGTTACGTAACCAAGACAGGATCCAAAATTAAGCAATAAGAATATGTTTAAAGAGACATAAAGTCTCCTATACCAAGTAAAAAAGGGCAAGATCTGAAACAAAAAAAAAAAACAGAAAAAAATTCTTCTGAGAGCCACATCTTACATATGCGCCTATTCACTGGTGACACACTACCTGACAATTAACAGTTTCTGGCTATTTCTATTAACGGGAGGATATTACAGGCTAAGCAGACTTTAAAATGAATCTTGCAAACGTAACTGTCTCTGTCTCTCAGTTTAGGAATCTTCCAAAAAGATGACATCAGCCATGTTCAGTAAATCTGGTTCTTCGACATCCTCTTCCTCGTCAGTTGGAATCTCAGTCTCTTGTGTTTCCACCAGAATGTCCGCTAGCTCGCTTGGCATTAGATCACTTTGTGTCCACTTAAATTCCAAGATACTATCTGAGTCCACCCAGCCAAGAGAATCTGGTCGTGGAAGGATGGGAACAGCTGTGTCTGCTTGATTCCAAATTAGAGTCTGGTAATTTGCTCTCTTCAGATGCATTCTCAAGGAATCTCTACAAGGAGGTAAAAGGCTCATGTCGATGCCATCATAGCTTGTAAGCAAATGGCCTTGCCTTGCGCTGAAACGTTCCATGAATTTCTGATAGCGTACTTTGTTGATGGCGTGCTCCCATGAACTGCCGTACAACCGACACGTGAACTTTTCCAGTTCGTCAAGGACAGGCTCTGGAAGATCTTCAACTGTCCCAAGCTGAGCAAAGGTCCCAAGGAACTCTGGATTTTGCTTCAGGATTTTCAGTGGGGTTATCTTTCCTTTCCTGACGAAAGCGCTTGTGGTATCACATCCACTGTACGCATGTAGGGCGGGAAGCACTGAACACATCTCGTTTCCAGTGTCAGCTATAACACCTTTCACGTCAATAAGCCTGCGTTTGCTGGCTGCCCCAGTGTCAAAGAAAATTTGTTGCCGAATGGATCTATCGCAATTTCTTAAAGGTGCATGACTTCATAAAACAACATGTTATTTCCCGTCCCAGGGGAGGGAAGACGACAGCAGACTCTAATCCACATTCATACATACTAAAATAGTTATACACTCTTGTAAAATTTCCAGCCAATGGAAATTTGTCAGCATCGGTCTTCAACGGGTTTCAATGCAAAACAGCCCTTTAAAGGTACATATACTTCAAATGCTTCCCGTGCAAAGACCCAGCGGAGGACAAATGGCAAGCAACCTAATATTAACATGTGCTAGGTCATAGCTAATGAGGATAGGATACGCATTCCATGCATGAAAAGGTCTCCAATCTTTGATCATTCATTTAAACTGCAGTCGTGTGCACAGTGGGTAAATATCTTCTTAAAGGTAAGTACGTTAAAGAAATATGGCGCCTTCACTTTCAGGGCATGATGAGTGGTCAGCAATGCAATGAAACGTACCTGCACACATTAAAATACTCATCTATTTCCCAAAAAACGAAGACTGTATTTAAAACAGTGCATTTGGAGCAGTTTGATGCTGAGAAATACAGGAGTTTTAAAGGTAAGTTGTTAGAAAAAACGTGTTATTTTCATGTCCATGGGACAGTTAATGGTACGGAACATTCAGTCAACATCTAGACTTACCACATCAAACACTGGTTTCTTTAACAGAGCACTAAGGGGGTGAAAACTGCGGATTTCTGTAACTGATCTGTAATAACGCAAATTCTTAAAGGTAGGTAACTTTAAGCACCTGTCGTTTCTACACCCAGCGGAAAATTTTGGGCTAACATCCAAAAATCAACTTCTCATACATTAGGCTTGATGGGGGTACCCATCCCATAAAATCCGGGGGGGGGGGGAGGGGGGTCTACAGTGGGCCCACGGTCTATAACTGAAGTAGTAGACTGATGTTGAGTCAGTCTAACTTGCATATAAGAGGTAATGGCAGTATTTATAATGATGCTTTTCGGGAAACTGGTATTTATGATTGTAGTTTAGACTTGATTTTTATGTGTATCATGATTTTCTATTGGCAGAGTACGGACCACACAGGCAGCGTTTTGTACTGACAAGAAACATTTTGGTTTGCCTTAGGAAACATTTTGTTTTGTCCTGGAGAAACGTTTTATATTGGAGACATGTTTTGCTTTGGAGACATGTTTGTGGACTCTAATAGTAATAAATAACCACATTGTATTCTGCGTGAAAATGCAAGTGTTTCTCAACTTCTTGATGGAGTGAACTACCGTTCTCATTGTTACTGACTACTGCGACTGGGGTGCTTGGCTCCCTTCCTATGCCTCAATTCCTAAAATAGGGACTCATATATTTACCACTGTCATCACCCCAACTAGATGAACCTACCTTACAATCATCATCCAACTATTTGATTCATCCTTATTCATTTTCTCGGGACCCTTATTACCACCCGATTATACAAAGACACCAAGTTTCTCAATAAAAAAAATTTCATTTTTTGGTACGCGAAAGTTCTTGAAGATTTACTAATGAAACTTTACATTCACCTGTCATAATTAATATGATACAATACCTGAAGTATCGAGGCTCCTCCACGTACTGTGGGATCATTCCAATCAATGACCCAGTAGAAAATTCCACAGAACGCTGCAGACATCCCTATCAGAGCTACTAAGAAGACTAGGATGCAGCTGATGTAGATTACTGCAAAAGAAAGAGACAAGGGCATTATATATTTGCAAAAGAAGCATGCAGCAAATCTGTGACTGTGATGGTCTCTTTATGTTTCCCTAATAATGGACACCATTAAGTTCTCTTTAATACCAAAGCTAGAAGAATTGAATTTTTGGGACACATAAACTAACTAGGTGGTGCAGAGGAGCTGCTGGACTGTCATTTAGGCAGTTATCTTTAAATGTTATACATGCTGAAACAGTTATTTTGCCCACTGTCACAATACCACCATCAGTACTCCTAAGTTTTGATAAAATGTATGACTTGCATGAATTTAGTGTGAGCACTGGTGACACACTTCCCTAAAATAATATGGAACATCGAAAAAACTATCTGACTGAGCTCACATTCCTCAGTTAAAAGAATACTACAGTATATATCTTGTCACTTGGTTACATTAGGATGCCTCAAAAAGACTGAAATTCCCCTAAAATGTACTGAATGGAAGATTCCTTGGGCCTCAAACGTACCGCCACTATTCAGCTTTGATAACAGAGATGGCTTTGCCCCCCCNACCCCCCCCCCCAAAAAAAAACAACAACTGGAATTGTGACTGGCATTATAAGTTACTTTGACCTATGCTCTGTATTAAACAATGATCTGAGCAGCTTTGTTTCTCTAATCAGCTGTTGTTTCAGATCCTAGAAAACCACCAAAGGATTTTCAGGCTGAGTAAATTTCTGTCTGGGTTTTGGTAAAGCAATGACAACTGTCAAAATGTTTCTGTGATGTTTTTGCTCTTGTTTTGGTTCATGCCATGGTCCCTGTCCTTTTTTGCCTAACATCTTCAACATTGGTAGCACCTGAAATCAGCAGTCCATGACATATCCTCACCACAAGACCCAGTGTTGGCCATCCAACCGTTTTGTCTTAATGTGAGCAGTCGGGAAGTGTGTTAGGGTCATGGGTGAACATTAGGTTCGCACGAAATTAGGGACCGATTCAGACAGTAGGTATTTAAGAATTAAATTGCTGTAAAGTTAGCGTCCCTGTAGTGTAGTGGTAACACGCTCGGACTTGCAAGCTGAGAGACCCAGGTTTAATCCCTGGCAGGGATAGAAATTTTCTAGAGTAGGTTTTTTCGGCCCTTCTTCTCAAAATTGATCATTCACAGTAATTTGGTAAAATCCCTGGTGACACACTTTCTTAAAATAATATGCAACATCTGAAAAATTATCAGACTAAGCTGACCTTCCTCCCCCTTAAATAATATAAGAAAAAGAATACTATACACTGTATTGCCTTTCCACCGGTTACATTAAGGACTCCACCTTCCTGTCTTGAGGAAGCTGCACAAATATAAAGCTAGTGCCTCTCCAATTGTCACCAACAAATGAAAAAAAATTGAGTCTTGCCATAGATGACTGACATGCTTTTTTTTAAGGGCTAAATACATTAATTTCTCCAGTCTTAATGTGTGGGTGTCCACGAACATAAGGTTAATGTCTATTCTGCTTTACTATAATTGTTATTCGCTGGTCATTTTCCACCCTGTATGATGCTTATTTGGGCCTGTACAATTATTAATTTTCATCTTCGGGCTAAAGCTTCAAGTAAAAGGTCAGAAGGAGAGAGAGAGAGAGAGAGAGAGAGAGAGAGAGAATGAAATAATGAATGCGAAAGCATCACAGATGACACTGATCTTCGGCACAGATCAGAGCTAAACTTCTCTAAATAAGAGTTCATTAACAAAGAAGATCTAAAGGGGTTTGCACACATAAGATGGTCTTGAAATATTAAATTAATCTGCTTACTGTGAAGAAAAAAAAGAGGGGGGGTGCTTGTACTACTTTTTATCAATTTTTGCACAGCATTATTGCGCTGTATATAAATATTTTTATAAACCATCAAGGCAGTTTCTGCCATATTTAGATCAGTTCAAGGATACATGCATCCTTATTACATTTTTTCTATACTTCAACCTTGTACTTTTATTCTGGTCTGTACTATTTATTAATAAAATTCTCCATTTTTCTACTTTATACTATTATTCCACGCTGTACCATTATTTGGGACATTCCTAGTATTAGTATTGTCAGAAATGTCATCACATCTTGTCAGTATTCAATACCGGATGCTCAGCTGTATCAATCTGAATGGAAAGTTAGGCCTTGTGCTATAATAAAAGGGGCTATTTGGCTACAGGGACCAGTAGAAGGGCTGCAGTTTCACTAGGAGGAGAGAGAGAGAGAGAGAGAGAGAGAGAGAGAGAGAGAGAGAGAGAACAAAAGGAAAACGAGAGAGTGGAGAGACAGAAGGTGGGATAATAGTGAAAGGAATAAAATAAAGAAAAGGATTGGAAAAAGAAAAGGGGAGACTGAAAACAAATACAGTGGAACCCGCTTAAGCGGGACGGCTCCGTTCCCGACGAATCGTCTCGCTTAAGCGGGCGTCCCGCTTAGGCGGACTATCCATTATAAAGTGATTTCTTAGCTAGTTTGTGCGTTTCTTTCATATTAAGGGATATCATTACTTGTTGATAGTGAGGTGTGACAACGGAGTCAGATTTAAATTGTATCTGTACTGTTTAAAATATACTTATTGCAGTCTAACTGCATTTTCAGTAGACTTGCAGAGCATATTATTGGTCATTCTTTTGCGGGGAACAGGATTTTTGGTTGGCTTCAAAGAAACACGTAAGCCTTCTCACCAATCTCCTTTCAAAATTTAAAAAACAATTTCTTTTAAAGACCGGGACATGTCTACATAGAGGGAAAGAAATAATATATGTTAAAATAAAACTGAGAGAACATGAAAGGTTTAGCATCTCTGAAGTTGAGATGTTCGCCATCCTCCATTCATCAAGGGATCAAAACTAATTTGGGATCAAATTTACATGATCGTAAACTCCAGCAAAGATAAGCGTCACACTTCTCGCTCCACATCTGGCCGGAGCGCGACGCGAGCGGCGTGTGTCGAAAAACCTTTACGCAACACGAATGATGGTCATGCCTTTGTCAACGACACCCTGGCTGAGTGTTGTGCAATAGCGCAGGTAAGGCTCGTAAGTGTCGATCACTGCCTAAGCTGAAGAAAGGATACAGTGTGGCTGACAGGGGGCGGGGCTTACTTAATCTTGATTCGTTAATGCTTGCGCGGGTTAAATGACCAGCGGCTAGGATGTCCGCTCTGATTCGTCCATGCGTGCGCAGAAGGGTCAACTGCCTGACAGAGGGCTATGGGGAGGTAGTGTCAATCACTTCTCACGTAACGTAAAGGGGGGGGGGGGTCATCAGGGCCGTCAGTACAAGCTTCTTTGTAGGTCTCAGGTTTTCAGCTGATGGGCAAAGGTAAACAAGCACTAAGACACAGTACGATAGTGACAATTTGCAGCATTCCTGTCAAAAACAGCGTGTATATTACGGAAATCTGGTTTCAAGTCGTCTCGCTTAAGCGTATAGATTTAAATAGCAAAAATTCCGTTCCCCAGGCATTCGTCTCACTTAAGCGGGCGTCCCGCTCACGCGTGTCCCGCTTAAGCGGGTTCCACTGTACCGTTACTTTGGGGAAAGATATC
Organism: Ellobium chinense; assembly: GCA_033807755.1. Taxonomy (NCBI): domain Eukaryota; kingdom Metazoa; phylum Mollusca; class Gastropoda; order Ellobiida; family Ellobiidae; genus Ellobium; species Ellobium chinense. Next base: position 374,882 of record JAWQUT010000566.1, on the reverse strand, counting down.
AAAGGTGACATTCTGACAAGAAAAGGGTATCAGTGGTTTGCATCTGGGAGCAAGGTACCCTTGTCCCTCTCTATAGCATAATAGTATATTGATGTTGGGTTATTTCTATTGTGTGAGGCATGTTGGTAGGTCCTATCTGAGTACCTAACTAGATCTTGATTGGAAGGATTTCCATATGTGGTAACTCCTACAACTATGGTCTGTACTTTAATTCCCAATAACATACTAATACAACCCTAACCCTATCCCCCCTAACCCTAACCCTATCCTTAACCCTCAAATCCCCATCAAGGCAGGAGCATCAGTCGAAGCGAGCGTTAACTCCTAATCGCCAGTTACCACAAATGGAAATGGAAATCCTCCCTCTTGATTGATCAGTCCACATGTAGTACACTGCCACTGGTAGATACTTAATTGTCACTTCCTGAAAATGATGTTATTGTTGGTTCTAAACATGTGTGACTCAGATTTATAGACACCCATACAATCCTTTCAGCCCCACTTCCTTCTTAACAGAGAGAGGAGTTTCCTTTTACTCTAATTCCTGATTCAAATTGATAAAAAACAAAACTGCCTCGCTCTATCTAGCCGTTCTTCGTTTTCTTATGACACAGGCGGTTTATTATGTGTGTACAGAAAAAAAGTAGCAAGAAAGGTGAACTTACACCAATCAAATGGGGTCCTTCCCATAACTGTGCCTTCTTCTGCATTGTAGATCCAGTTTTTCGTCTGGCTCATGCGATCTCCAAAAGTCTCTCTCTGAATACCTGTACTAGCAATGGTACTGGCGTATAAGGCTGAACTAGTGGCCGAGTAGGCCGAAATATGCGACGCTGCGGACGTCATTTTGGTTTGTAGCACTTTGTAGACCGAGCCTTCACTTCCGACTTCCGCGTTCGATCGAAGTGCCACCTGTGAACAGGTAAAAATAATGTTAGACCAGGTGAGAGAGGGGAGACAACCGGAGTAATTTCTACTCTTGACTATGGATTAGGACACCTGGCTGATCACTTTGACCAATCTATTGGCACGTTCTCGAAACCATTATTATCAACATTAACTTCTATATAGTTATATTGAATTACATGTATGATATTATATGGCTTAAAAATTTATCCAATCAAGATCTTTATACACTTCTACCATTGTGACAATGACAATGGACATTGTGACACTGAAGATCTGAATCTGAATCCTCCTAACTAACGTTATCCGCAGATCTCCCCATCAGGTCAAGAGCAAAGACAACTCCCCTTGGGACAGCACTGCGCCCAGTGGATTAGGCCTAAATGCTGTGGCAGTTTTAGGTATAATCACCACACCCAACCTCCCCTCCCCCTCCAAAATCCTATAGAGGGCTCTGCAGTGAAAGAGAAGAAAAACTGTATGGAGAGAAAGAGAGGGAGGTAAGCAAGAGAGGTAGGACGAGAGACTTTGAATGAGAAGGAGCTGAACGAATGTTGATTTCTATTAAGCTTATTAAACAACAAGTACCAACAAGGAAGAGTGCGGCTTATAAGTAGTTTTGAGAGCATCAGTTCTAGGAAATTTTGTGATTTTTAATTAATTTTTTTTTTGAGTGAGGGGTAACCGCTTC
>JAWQUT010000566.1:342238-361911 GCA_033807755.1 Ellobium chinense | reverse complement strand
GGTCTAGACCTACCTGATATCTTTCATGAGGTCCAATATTTCAGAATTGTAAAATCTGAAGAATCAGTGGTATGATGAAGTATTTGTGTAATTGTGTTTTCTGACTGAGTCCTTTCATCGTCGTCTATCAATACATGTAGTATCAAGCGCACAGAGAACTCTTTTTAGATCGCCATTTTAAGCATCAAACTTGTTCTATGTTATCACTTGAAGACCAGGAACATAAAAAATATTCAGATTGATGCAGTCTAATCATACATACCAGTTCTGAGACACACAAAACACAATGACAACATTCAGCAGAAAACAAACAAAACCCAAAACGCAGGGACGATGAAGATGGAAATGAGAATGTATTCAAGTTTCAAAACAGAGATTTTGGTCAGCTGGGACTGTGATTACACCGGACCCTTCATACGAATTTCACGTCAAAAACCAAACTATTTTCTCTTAGTTCAATGAAAACAGATTCGGTATACTATACATTATTGTTAAGAGCAGTACGGGAAGACATGCCGGTATCGCAGACTCGGCCAACTTTATCACAGTAAAAAGCGGTCCAAGTTCAAAACGCTCGACGTAGAGTCGACAAAGAACGATTCAGTAAACAAAAATGGCCGACTTCTAAAGGGCGTGGGCTCGGGAAAGGGGGCATAACTCTAAAGGAGTCACATTTTCAGGTGTATTATTTCCCTTGAGCGATTTCCGAAGTACGCCTATTCAGTGTTACAAAGTTTTTTTTCATTTTCACATAAAAGGTAAAAAATGGAATTAGGCAGAATCAGCACTGTCAGTGTTCTTTTTTTTTTTTCCAAAAAGTCTTTAAATTGTCTATGGTTTGAGAGTGTTTTCGTGTTTTCCGAATAACGTGTTGCAGACTAACCAAAAAAATACTGCTGTTTTGATTAGAGTGGCCTGCAGGTATTGCAAAGGTACTAAGTGCGTAACCAAATTCTAAGGTCAGATTTGTTGAGTAGAATGCTGAGATTCCCAACTGTGCTGAAAGTAACCAGTAGTGATAGATGCTTAAAGGTACTCAAAGGTGAAATGTTCATCCTGTCTGTCATCAGGACATCATAATAGTCCGTACTATGTGTGGACACTATGATATCTTTAGAGGTGTTTATTAAAGGGCTTATTTTTCATGTAAATCGATTTGATTGATGATTGATGTTTACATAATATCAATTTTGATTAATGTTTACATATATTTTTACATTAGCTTTGTAAGCTTCATGCAGATAGATAATAAGTTTTCACGAAATTATTGTCAGCTAGGTGTTCATGAAGTTAATCTGTAGCTGCATTCAATTTTTCTTCCACCCTTTGCCCTAGCATCTGTATCAACCTAAGCTTTCGCGTTCTCTCTCCCAGCTGGACCTGCCTCTGTTGCTAGAAGAAGTGCCCCAGCTTATGGAGAAGAGATGTATATGGAAGAGACCCCTAGACAGGCAGCAACCATGGATCCATATGGCCGTAGCAGAGGGAGAGCCCCTCCATCTTCAGCTCAGTCAGGAATGGGTAAGGATTGATAGGGCTCTGAAATATTCTGCTCAACAATTTCTTGAAATTCCCAAACATTGGTGTTTTTTTTTTCTTTTCTGTTTGCCCCTTTGCTATGTCATATTTTTCAAATGCTGATGTCACCAAATTTCCATGATTTCATCCCTCTGTTTGTAGAGGTCGTATAGGTAAACAGGAATGCTTCTTCCAGGACAACCTGTACATCTAAGTACTATTTGAGGTGGCTCATACATGCACCTCATGCCTTTTGAAGGGGTCAAGTTTCTGAGAGAATGTTCATATTAATATCTCTTTTTCCACATTGCTGATGAAATTTTATAGGTAGGGAAACAAAGAGCTTATGGCTCTTCCAAGAGAAAAATAGAATATTTAAATGACAGCTTTTGTGTTTCCACCTTACTTTCTCTCCATTGTAAGAAAGAATTCTGACATGGAAAAAGTATGTATTTTTCTTTAATGAGGCTGTGAACAAAAATGTAAGACTATTAGCCATAGGTTTAAAGTTTTGATTGAGGCTTTCAATTTTCATTGCTTATAATTTCCCATATTTTCATGTTTTGGTGGCTTGCATTGATTTGTAACAATTCTGATATAAAAGCTGGAGAAATATCAATAAAACAAAAAGCTTTCATTTTTATTTATTTAGTATTAATTTGTTCTTTTGCTTGACTGATAGTCAAGAGTTCTCCACGCTCTCATCTTTGCTTTCTTAGGATGACCCTTGCTTATAACAGTAACATTGTTTGTCTGTTTCAGCTCCTGCAGCAAGGCCAGGAAGGGCTGCACCCGCAGCTACACGAGCGGCAGCACCAGGCAGGAGAGCAGCTCTGCTAGGATCCGATCCCTACTCAGCTGAGGATATGGGTGCATACGATGGAACAGCTGCAGCCCCCTCCTCCAACACTGCAGGCCTAGCTGCATATGGTGATGATCCATACGCTGACCCTTACAAGAGAAGAATTGCCCCAGCCACAGCCAGACAGCCTGTGGCCAGGAGACCAGTAGCAGCACCACAACAGGCGCGAGATGACATGTTAGTACCTCCCTTCACCATCATCAACAGCATGCCTATTGTGCTGTCAGTTATTAGATAGGGCTCACACTGTGTTATGCCATCTTATTTGGTCCTGTGCAATCCTTTTTTTCCGCTGAGGCTGACCAATCCATCCTCTCCAGCCTTTCTCAAGTATTCTCTTCAGCATTTCGTCGCTGTTCTTACATAGTGACGGAGATCGATCTGGCTAGTTTTCAGCTAGAGCTAGAGTTTTTCACTACACGAGACCAAAATCTGGTCAGTTTCTGGTGATCGTAAAAATCACAATCGCTATAACTTAAAAATTAATTAGAATTTTGCAAAATTGTTTATACAAAATAAAGTAGTCGTGGTAAGGATAAACATGGTGAGAATTACTCAGCACTCCCAAAATGGCGATCTCCATCACTATGTCAGAACAGCAACGATTCTCCTGAGTGGCCATCCTGCCGGTTATCCAATATGTGCCATATTTTACAGTGTCCTGGGAAGATTCAGTGGTTCCTTTTGACTTCTGACCTGATTTACTTGAAACTGCATTTTGCTGCATACTAGTTGTAACCTTATTTTCTGTATTATTCATGAACTCAGAATCTCTCAATGAAGATTTTTAATAGAAACTATTATGTTAATTATAGTAGGTCTGAAAATTTTGCTAGTGGCTACTACCTTCCCTGTTTTGACCAAATTTCTATTGAGAGAATCTAGCTTTCTTATGTAGCGCTTTACAGTTTTTAATAGTCTTTGACATGCAGTTACCTTTTCTTTCAGTTTTTTGGAGGTTTGATAGCCCAAGAGCATTTACTGTTGTTACTGGTGAATATGGAATACTTAAGTTACAGAGTCTATAATATATTTACTTTGCTTTTTGATGTTCTAGGTATGCCACAGAGAGAGTGCCGGCAAAACCACAAATGGCAGCAGAATCTATTCCTAGAAGGGCAGCAGTGAGTAAGTAGTGATGATGAAGTTTTCAGTTGTACGACTGTTCCAAATAAATGACTGGCGTCACTTCCCTCGGTCTGACAGTAGGAATCAAACCTATTCCCAGTCTTTGTAGCGGATTGACTGTTCATTAGCGACTAGAGCCATTCCCAGTTTCTGTAGCTGATTAACAGCATCATAGGTACCAAAGCCCTTTCCAGTTGATATAGCTGAATAAATTCACAGGAGGAATTAGAGCCTTTCCCAACCTCTGTAGCTGACTGATTGCACCATAGAAACCAAAAGTGTTTTCAGATATGTGACTAATTGACTGCACAGTAGGAATTAGGGCCATTCTTACTCTGTAACTGATCAATTTGACCATAGCTGTTTGGCTGCTTAATAGGAACTAGAGCCATTCCCAGTATCCGTAACTTATTGACAGCCCCTTAGAAACCAGAACAATTCTGTCTGTTTTGTTGACTGCACAGTTGGAACTGGGTAACTTTTACTCCCTGTAGCTGACTGACTGGTCATTAGGAACCAGAGGTATTCCTATTGTCTGAAGCTCATTGACTGATATTTTTCCTTTGACCCAGCTTCTGGGGCTACTGCTCGCTATGTTGATGATTACCAGAGTGCCGATGCTTCTGCTAGTAGAGATCCTTATATGGAAGCTAGGAGATCAGCAGCAAGGCGGTATGTTAATGTCTGTAAAGATTGTTAATAGATATTCTGTTTCTTCAGATATGTTGCAATTTTTTAGTTAAATTTGGTCATGTTTGTAACTTGGTTTGATCTAAGGCAAAGCTAAGTCCTGCAAGTAATAATGCTTGCTAATGCTGATTGCTACTGATTGAAATTAGGGCTGTATTGCAAATCTCTTTCATGCAAATAAATTGCTAAAATTTAACAGTTCAGGCATCTGTGTGAAACTGATATGTAACTGATTCCATGTGAATGCCCAGGGGATGGAAAATACTGTCTTTGTCCAGTGACTTTAATAAAGAAGATAGAGTATTCTGTTCTTTAAAGATTATCACAGATCAGCTGAAGTTGCAGTTAGAAGGTTTGCAATTTATTGAGTCAACTCATCGATTCTACTTGTTCCTCAGTAGTTTCTGTTTGATATATAGCGTGTCAAGCGTAACCCTTACATTTAATCAATGGACTTCTGCAAGTTTTCATGAGTTGGTGATTTTTCATAAATAATCCTTCTGCTTGAATGTTCATCCCCCCCCCACCCCTAGTATCATAATGAGCATGTTAATAAAAATATGATGCTGATTTTCATAAGAATTGCAGTCTTTTCATGGTATATAGAATTAGGTAGTCTAAACTGCGTCGCTAACCTGGCGAAACTGCTGACTTTCGCATAATTTTCAGGTAATTTCACCCTACTATATCTCAGTCGTCACTGACTGGATCACTATAATTTTTACATCAGATTAAAGTACAGTACAATTCTTCTTCTCTTTAAATATGTACTATGTTTATGGTTTTGATTGATTTTTTGTGCGTGTTTTGTTGAATGAAAGAGGTGTATGGAGAATGTTTTCTCATCGTTTGCGCCCGAGGCAGATCTACCCCACTAACACTTCTAAACTCAGCAATTCACGGAAACGCGGCCTATGTGCATAAGACTATCATCAAATAAAAGCTAAAATAACAAGGTTTTTTCAGATTAAATATTTATAAGAATATAGGCTGTATTTCATGTGGAAAATGCGGGTTGAAAACTTTGAGGGGTGAGAAAGTCGGGAAAAAAATTAAAGATCGGGACCATTTTATACAAAAATAAACTTTAGAATGTCTCCTCTTTAAGTAGACCAAAATCAAGCCTGGGGCAAGTATATCCGCGAAGCGCCAGCTGGTGACAAACATACAATCTCTGTTTGATTTTGCCTTCTGCGCATGACGCTCAATGGACGAACACAGTACCGGTGAGGCGAAAGTCAGCGATCCTGTCAGCGATAATCCTGTCGCTGTCAAAATTGGGCTTCATGCCAACTTGTCACTTTTGAATTCCCCTAAACCCCTGTAAAAAAATTGAGTTTGTTATCTATGTCACCAACTGTAGGCTGAAGAGTTTTCAAGGACTAGAGATGATATTTAAAGAAAATATGGATGCCTGAAGTTGGTATTCCATGACTTATGTGAAAAGTAGCGAAAAAATGTGAAATTTCACAAACCTTAAAAATTCAATAACTTCTTTAAAAATCGATGTTTTCATCAAAAAATTGTGAAAATAAGTTATTAGTGGAACTGAGTTTTGAAGCTGTGTGAAGTAAAATTTTATCAGGATATCCAAAAAAGCTCTCTGTTAGTGTTGAGGGGAGTATTTGTGGGACATGTCTGTGTAAAAGTTCGAATGGATAGCTTTTTATTTGACGGAGGAGATAGTTTGCTGAAAATGACATATTTTCATGTGAACATTCAAGATGGTGGTTGTTTCCATAGCAACCAGGGAATAAACATGATGTTTTTTTCACTGTTTTATACTAATTCGAATATGCTGAATTAAGAAAAAGATAGTTAAATTTTTTTTAAAATGTGGCAATTGGAAAATCACCCTCAGGACCCGCCCCCCTCCTTAAACGATTAATATTGTGTTTGCCATATCTATGTATTATAATAATTTCTTTTCCACTTTCAGTAGTGATGCTGAATATCGTATGAGAGAAGATCCGTACCAAAGAATAGCCAGTGAGACAGATGCCTATGTGTCCTATCCAACAGGGACAGAATCTATGTCCAGGTATAGTTTTTATCTTTGATTCTTGTATTCAGTTTCTGCACGGCTCTAGTTATGCTTTAGTTTGGATCAGGGTTAATTATTTCCTTATCTTTTAACTTTCTTTTATCAAAGAAACCTTAATGGTTGAACATATTTTTTTACAGTTTGAAGATTTGAAAAGTAATGCAGTGTTATTTTATTTATAATGGCAGATGGTAATCATTAAGACCTGAATTTGTTGTTCTCTTTATTCTGTAATTGTGACATTGTAAATTGACTAGTTTGCTTTGTATAGATATTACCGCAAAGTGAAGAGTTCTTTAGATATCTTGTAAAAATTCGATGCAGTTTTTTAGAAGCAAAGCAACATATGCTACTTACATAGACACCTCTACCCTAACTTTTGTTGCAATCTACAAACATTGCATTGATCAGGAACATTATTCCTATTAGACCATATTACTGCTTTGGGGTAAGTACCCTGTGACTAATGGTTTCTGCATTTTACAAGACCGAGGAAAAGCCATTTCTTTCTCAGTGCATGGCTATACATGTACCAAAGTCAGAGCTAGTGCAACTGCAAAGCTTCAGTTCATAACTTATTTTAATACATTGTGCACATGTAAGAACTTACTGAACAGACAGGATTTCTGAAAACATTTAGATACTGGAATGTTACATAGAGGCAGTGACAACAGTTATACAGAAGTATTAAAAGTTTCTGCTTATTTGCCAGAAGGAAGGGCTATTGCACGAAATCACTGATGCTGTTTTGTTTAAAACACTGTTTTGGAGCCAGCTGACTGTAACTAGATAGTGATATGATGTTTTCAATATCTGCCAGTGACCCATACAGCCGCAAGCGCGCCCTTGATCCCTATGATGATGGAGGAGATATGTCCAGGGTAACGGTGGCTGCAGGAGGCGCACTGAGACAGGACTATGGGGACTACAGGATGGCAGCAGCAGCAGCAGCTGTTCCAGTCAAGAGGGAGAGGTTGGTCTTACTGGAATCTGGTCTAAAATTTGGAAGCAAAATTTTCAGAAAACCCAAAATGTGATCTGAAAACTTGGCATTTTAGCAGGAAAATAAAGCGGAATAAATGAGGAAGAAATTCCATATTGGGCAGAGATCCTTTTGATGATCTTGCTTTTCCAAAATTTTGCCATCAGTTGATGCCATCCCTGAATTTGACATTGGAGACAGATTAGTCTATGAAAACCCTATCACTTCATACTCTTTGAGCCCTTTGCTACATATGACATTTGTGTATGTCTTTATCCTTTGGTCCGGATCTCTCTTTAATGTACAGGAATGTCTTAGGAGTAGTGTTTGTTTGTTTGTATCATAAAAACCCATATGACTTATTTAACAGGCTTACCAAGCACTCCTACTTACAAGTTAATGCAATGATGAAAATTTGTTGATATCAGCTCTTGAAAAAACATAATCTAGTGAATGGGTTGACATAAAAATTGAGTTCAGACCCATTAGACAGGGATGCTTCTCTTTTTAGGATTCTCTGTAATCGGAGAATGATTTCTATCAGATAAGGTTAAACGATATCAGTCTTAGAAACAGTTGGGTTTTTTTTAAATGTCTTAAAAATTTCATTTTTTTATTCTTATTTTGCTCTCATAAATGCTTGCTTCGGACTTTTTCTGTCTGAATTATGTAATTATGTTTACAGGTGTAATTTCCAAGACAACTGATTAAATTTTATTTTCTGTTAGCCTGTACTTTTCCTTTCTAGCCATATGGATTATTTTTAGGGAATTCTAAGGTAACAAATCTGTGCTATAATAATGAGCATGACAGAATTTCACATTTTAATTTTTGTTGCATTATTAATGTGATAAAAAGATAATAAGTACTGAGGTCACACACACGTTTTAATCTGTGTTAATTTGGTTGCATTATTGGTGTTGATAAAAAGAAGATAATTATTGAGATCACACTGCCATGCCAAAAATACAAGAAGTTTCCATTTGATTATTTTTTTTATTCCTCTTCTCATGCCACAGGATGGAACGAGGTGGAGATCGAGGGGTATATGAAGCCTACTCTTCAAGGCAGGAGGGAGCATACAGAGGACTCTGAAGGTAAGTGGATTGAGTAAAAGAATTCCTGTCTACACAGAAACAGTGAAACTTACAATGACTCACTTTGGGAAATATCTACCAACTGAGTCATGCAGACATACATACACAGAGCAAAGCTGATTAGGTATGGCAGAAGCTTAGGAGTTATAATATCATGCAGTGCTTACAAAGTATCCATGAAAGTGGATGAAAACTTGATGATAAGAGTTTTGTTCAATTTAATAGGTGTGACATACACCCATAACCATTCAAACTTCCCACATACAACAAAAGTCACTGCATAAAAATATCCAAATCCTTTTGGAGCTTTATAACACAGCACACAAAGTTAGTTGATGAAAAAGAGCCTCATACAAGAATGATAAGGAAGACTTATAAGGATGATATGAAACAACAGGACATAATTTCTTCATCATTTTGAATCATGCATTCGGAATATTTTAACGGAAATTGTCATGTTCACACAAATGTGCATGCTGAAGCATCAGTGAATTTACTGTGCCCAGTGATATCTTTGATATTTGATTTGCTAAACATGGAAACTCCAGAATGATCTGTTCATGTAACATGAGTTGTTTTAAAATTTTACCAGTGAAACATAGTCTATATTTATGAAGTCCATTGACACTCGCAGTGTAAGAAATATAAAGGACTGAACTGACAAGAATCACAGATTGCTTATTTGAATGAAACTTTCACTACAACAACAAATTTCAATCATAAACCACTTGTTTAAATATATAATGTCATTTTCAAGGAAATTTCCACATTTTGAGAAGCTTACAAGTTTGTATGGCAAATATGAACTTTAATCATTACATTTTATGCCATCAAGATCCTTTTTCCAAAGATTTGCATTTTTTTTATTTTTTAAATGGTTTAGTGGTGGGGGGTGGTGATTGTGAACACATGGCATTCCCGTCTTTGTACTCTTTTAATTCTGTACCATGATTATTCAAAATGAAATGTGAAGCTTATAGACGAGTGAAATTATGAGTACATATCGCAGTATAATGAGGTGATGACCAATTTATAAATAAAAGTACAAGTGACAGAATTAATGAATTAAAAGAAAAGAAGATTGGTGTTTGATTTAAAACCACTGTTTGCATGCATAGGTTACATATTGTCACAGAATTTTACAAAATGTTGATATCACTTGCGCTTGAAATTCAGAAGTAAATAATTGGTAATTTCAGAAGTTTGAACAACTGAATGAGGTTCATCATGATTATGTGTGTAATGTCTATCACATGAATATTGCAATGTTTATCCACAGAAAACATATACATTACTGACATCATATCCAATTGCATTCAAAACTTTGATGAAAAATTCATTGCAGCACAACTTTGAAGAAATTACACGTGAAACAATTTTCACACCATCACTTGATCAGTAAGCTCTTTGCTGAAGTCCACAGCATGTAATAAAGTGGTGCAGACAATGATAATGTCAACTTTTGGTTGCCCAGTTGAGCAGCGAAGCAAAAGAAGTTGTTATATATCACATGGACTTGGCACTTGGGATTGATAAATAATGATGACTGGGATGAGATGGTTATAAAGCAAAACAGTTTCTTGTGAAGAATTTGTGGATGGGGAATGTGTATCATTATGGCTCTAATCTCTGATGATATATTTCAGTGAATGAACAAATAATTGGAAATAAATTTTGTGGAGACTGCACATACAGAACAGAAGTTTAAGAAAATTACCTGTACACATACACCCAGAATGATCTAATCCACTCCATGATATGCAAAACTAACAGCTTTAATGATTCATCTTTTCAGTCCTTCCCTAGCTCCTGAATGGTGCAATTATTACCATGTGACTCCAACCCAGCCTGACACCTCACCAAATAAGGTCATTAGCATTACAACCAAAGTTGCGGGTATATTTCATTGGAGATGTGTGTTTGACAGTGAACTAAGCAGCGTAATTTTTACCTCAGTGTTACTGTACAGTCAAACACCCTGTGCATGTACATTGTGCAGCGACAAGGAGAACACCCCAATCATTTATGAGTATGTATCTACAGAACCAACAGATGCATTTTGAAAGCAATAGAAGAACGAATGAGTGACATGTAAGCTGTAACAATATCAAACATCAAGTACAGTGATTACCTGAGCAGAAAAATTCTTGATACCTACCACAGTGTTACAAATGGGAGTATTTGATGGTGCACTTTGTGTCTATGTAGTGAAGATAATGGTGATTGTGAAAGTTCGTCAGTGAAATTTGTAGGGAAATGATCATTCAGCAGTTCCCTCAGGGAAACACTCTGAGCCACAAACTTCAGACACAGAGACTATGGAAATGTGTGTAAATTTTGATTCACTGGATATTACTGTTCACTGCAGCCAGGATTACTAACCACTGATCTCAGGTGAAATTTGTGAAGTATCATAATTGTGATTACTCCATTAATCACTGCCACTAGGACAAGGATTGTTACACCGTTACTGTGACTGTCAGTTGGGATAAAATTCTACAGGTACAAACACTGAAAAAAATTGGTAAGTGTGAGCATTTTAATTTGAAACAGAAGTTATTTCATCTCCAAGCAAGTCCAAGTTTGTCAATGAAATTCTGTAATGCAAGACTTACCACTCACTGAACACATTGGTTTCAATGTAATTAAAGCATTTTATTAAATGATATTTTACAAGCACATTTTTTAATTCAAATACCTTATCATAATTATATAAAAATGGTCTTAATAGAAATTGTTGTCTTATCGCACTGAGGAACATGGTTGTACAAATGAAGGATATCAGAGAGTTTCCCACATTCATATTGTTGTAACTGTCACTTCCAAGATCACAAACACTTAAAGTATTTTATATAATTCATATCACAAATTTCATTAGCCGACTTCATTGATATTGTTTTAAAGATACTGTACATCCATGACAAACTGAAATAAAATTTTACATGAAGCAGAAAATGCTGCATTTTACTTTCCACTTGAGTCTTCAAAATGTAAAAGGTATAAATGATTATTCTGAACAAGGATCTTGGTTTCTGTTATTTGCGTTGCTACACAGTGTATTTTTTTCTTGAAATTATGAGGAATTTCAGTAGATCTTCACATGATTTAAAGAGTTCAGGTAAAGATCTCAAAATGGCATTGAAACAGCTGGCATCTGCATTTGCAAGACACTTGCTTAGACAAGAGCATAGCCCAGGACTGCTCACTGCAAACTAATTTAGTTACTTTGTCCCCATAAATAAACACACATGAATTGAGTATGTCCATGTAGAAAAGGCAGTTCAATCCTTGGAAGACTGGATACATGCACAATTCATACAATAGCTGTTTCTTTAACTCGCAGGAATGTATGAATTATATCCTGATTTGCTTGTTTTGTGTCAGATAATGCATCATAAAGTACAAGATCTGTACAGTCATGAAATGCTGAAATGCCATAGTTGGCTTTTGGTTTCTGAGAATTATTTGCTGGAAGTAGAGTTGAATTTGAGGCTGCAATTTAATGTAATGAATCAGAGATTTGTTCATAAACATATTCTCTAAAGTTGTGAAGGCTCAAATGTGATGTAATATTCATATAATAAATGGATCATAAGAGCTACCATTTCATTTTCATTGGAGAGATGAGTTAATCTTTGCACACAGTTTTTAAGAAATGGAAAAGTTCGGAAAGCATGTACTTAAATTATTGCTTTCTGTAATTCAGACACAAATGCTGCAACTCCCAACGCCTATATAGAATCAGTGGAAATTGTGCTCAGCTTCAAAGCCCAACCAAATGACATCATGGGCTATTTGTGCATGTAAAAGAAATGGAAGTGCAAAGTTGACACTGAATGTCTTTAGTGTGATTCAAATGTTTATTTCTGTGACAGTAGTCTCACAGTAAACACACAACTGGTTTCACAAACAATTCAAGTGACATGGCACCTCTAGAACTTCTGTGTATGATACAAGTTCTAAGAACATGAATGTACACACAGATGAAGAGAAATATACAGAAAATGTTGAGTACAGCTGTCCTCTAATCATATTAGGATGGAAAATTCACATTTGAATGGGTCTTAAAATTTATTGTCTGGGATGTTGTCAGTTTTATTTTCATTATCATCACTCTAGCATTTTACTGATAGTCTGTATCATTTTACATCACACTGGTTTATCTTTCAGTGCTGGCGGAAATCTTTGTCTCCTGAATTTTCCGATGCTAATAACATATTCCACCGGCATTGATCTTTGAATCAGAAACCGACATGAATGATAGATTGTTGTCTTTTGTTTCATCAATAGTTGTTCTGTTGATTAGTTTTATTGGTCATAGTCCAAAATGGAACCCCCTCATAGTTACTGTCCGTGTTTTTTTAATGGTTGATCTTCCTAATAAAACGTTGTGTAAGAAAATGAAAACAAAAGTATCTTTGTACTGCTTTGTGATTCTTATGTTCAGACTATACATTGATGTGCACTGAATTTCCTTGTCAAATGGCTTCACTTCCTTAGGAAGCAGTCACTTTCCATCTTTCACATAGAGTTCTGGTGACCAGCAATACATGTAGATACTGTACCAAAAACTGTATAAAGCCTGTCTGGGGTATAAAATGTCACTAGCACATAGAGCAGTAAACATCATACATGTAAATACATGACATTCCAAATGATACACAATACAAAACAAAGTTATTGCTGGTCAGCTGCAGTGCAATGCCTTGATTCCTCCCTCTCTGAAGCCAGGTACTCATTTACACCTGAGTTGAGTAGGCACACCACAATGCAAACTGCTCGGCCCAAGAAATGAACACACAAAACTTAAGACTTGATAGTCTTCAGTTTTTAATATGGCTCACAAACTGCACAGCCTTTACATTGGAGCTCTATTTTTCTGAATTTCACGAGTAAATTATTTCATATCACGTTGAGACTTCACAAGTCACTAATTTACTGTCTCATTGAAGATTAGGTGAAGAAAATCAAGATGAAGATGACCAGTATTTGAAATCTGTAAACAAATTCGTCTGACTCAAGGCAGACTCCAGAGCCCTTAATGGGCAGGGCTTGCCCTCCGACAGTATCAATTAGATGGCACAGCATTTAGAAAAGACAAACGTTCTCAACATCAGATGTCACACACAAGAACTACTATCACCACAAAGTGCGAATAACACATAAAGGAAATGCTATTGACACAGATCTAATGATCATTTTCTGGTTAATCAATGAGATATCCTTTTTTTTTCACTTCTTTAGAGCAGGGCTTCTCAAGCCAGGGCCATAACTAGCAACTCCTGCAACCCCCACAAAGTAGGGGGTCCGAAAGTTTCAGGAAACCTTCAAAGAAAGGAGAAAAATGGGATGTAGAGAAAAGAAAAAAAAAGTTAAAGTCAGTGGTTGTTGCATGCCTACATAACTAAATTCCAGGCATGAAGGGCTTTGTATAAAAATTTACAAATAAATCTTGGGCTATATTTGACATGTTTAAACTTTTGCCCATGAAGGCCAAGAGGAATGCAACCGACATCTTGAATGATTGGTACAAACAAACATGACCAGATAACACACAAAAGCATGCACCAAACTGTGAATTATGTACAGACACAAACTGTAAGTTTTTGTTGTTTTTTTTCTAAATTTTGTGAGCTGAACTTGACTTGTTAAGATTACTTCCCACATAAAAGAAATTCTATTCTGAATCTATCAAAAAGGTTTACTATTAATGGAAAACACAGACCACGAGAAAAACAAATCTGTTTGTTGCTAATTACTGTCCCTCTTTATTTTGACTTGATCCAGGGTGCCACTATTCAGAGAATTCTCTGAAATCAGAGAATATTATTTTCTTACAGACATTGCTTGTTTGACCTCAGTCTGAAAAATATCATGCATAGCTAGTTCTTTGTATTTGACACATTCTCTTGCCTGGGCTTATATGGACTAGTCTGTATCCTTATTTATGCCCATGAAAGATTTTTCTTTAAGAACTGACTTTGCATCAAGTACTTAAGTGAAATAATGTAGACTAGATGGTACAGATAAAATGTTCAGAGAGTTGTGAAAAGTGATGAAATCCTGTATGAAGCAGGGTTGCCAGTTTGGAAAGTTAAGGACTAAATTATGTCACCCCAGACTATCCTAGACCTTTGCAGTCATACCATCATGAGAAAAATTGAGCTTCCAAAAATTGAGTCTTTGCAAAAATCCATGTCTGACTTTCCGTGAAAATGAATCGTCACAAAAAAAAACCAAAGAAACAAAAATACACTTCTGCAGTAATTATGACCCAAAGTATAGGGATCACATGAATGCAGCTGAAATCAAGAGAAGGTTAAGGACGGTGCAGAAAGAACAGCAGGATACCTCAAGTCCACAACAAAGAGTTTGATGACCTCCCAACAGGATACATAACAAGGTGCATCTACCTGCCTCTGAAACTTAACAATGACAGGTAAACCATGTTACCAACTGTATGGCATTGTTATTCACACAGTACTCATGACTCGTGATCAGTGGTGGTCAGAAATATGATGCTCAGCTATTGATCAATTTGCCTACAGCACTGCCTGTTTAGTTTGGGATGCAACAAAATTCAGCCAGCATGGTATCCCATTATAATAATTTAGGAAAGGCATAATTTTCTTAGAAGATCTCTTGTTGAACACTTCATCTACCTGTCACCTGTTGGTTTCAGCAATTTATTGTGCTTTTCATCCACAAGTCACAGATGAAGGCATGACATATTGAAAATATTTATACTGTATTTTAAGAATCCGGATGTCAAGGTTTTTCTTTTTTTTCTAACCTAGATGTGCCATATGAATGATAAGTGTTAAAGACAAATAAATCTTACAACACAATTTGAGAACTGCGTGTGGGCTGAAAAATATAGTCTTCATTGCTCATAGACTTTAAAAAAAATTACAGTATATAAAACAAATCTTGCAAGTCCATCTTTGCTTCTGGCAGAAGAAAAAAAGCAAGCAAACTTACAGATCCAGATAGACAAGTCCATTTACAAATTCAAACTGATCACATGCTGGCTAAATGAATCTTGCCAGAGTTTGATAAAAATTTGTATCTGAAGTGACATTTTGGTCACAGTGCCATAATAGCTTTCACAGCAGTTCTGAGACAGGACATGAGAGGCATGAAAACCTGAAATAGATTTTCACATGGACTTTTGGCTAGTTAGTAGTTTTGATCCTCCATTTTTACAAGCAAATAGAGAGGCAAGCACTGGGGAAGGGAGATTGGGGAGAGTATCAAAAAGGTGAAAGAAGAAGCTGTGAGAACTTGAGCCAGTTGACTGCTACTGTTATACCTGGCACAAATCTTACAAGCTGACACTTGTTTGGACTACAAGCACAGATATCGATGGGACCTGATCAATGATTTAATTGCTAGCATCATTTGGCCTACTTTAAAATATAGCACGAGAGTAAACAGGTGTGAAGTACCATTATTTCCTGTGTGCTACAAGTGTTGCTAAACAACTCTCATGTAAAGGCAACAAGCATACATGAATAATGTAGCAATATTACATGTATTCTATTTACTCACAATCCTGATTATTGCAACAATTTACAAATTAATTGTTATCACATTTCACACATGCTCTAATTCTGAGTAGAAGTCGCAGATAGAAATAGAAGCAATATTAACTCTCAAACTTTATATTAACAGACACTGCATGTCTCATAATTTTATTGTTTTTACCATAGCACAATGAATTGATGATTTTGTGAAATTAATTTACACTCGAAATACACCTGGACTTGTAAACCTGTCTATGTACAGTATTACATTTGCATTATCCATGACAAGAAAATTTGGTAAGAGATGCACATGCAAACAGGTGTAAAAGGATCACATGCCTCCCAGCGTGAAAACCAAGAACACGACATG
Source organism: Ellobium chinense (assembly GCA_033807755.1). Classification (NCBI taxonomy): domain Eukaryota; kingdom Metazoa; phylum Mollusca; class Gastropoda; order Ellobiida; family Ellobiidae; genus Ellobium; species Ellobium chinense. The sequence continues at coordinate 345,694 of JAWQUT010000566.1, read as the reverse complement.
TTGATGGGGAATTGATTATAATATAAATCACTGCAAGTAGTTAGCAAGTCTTCATTTAGCCTTTGCAAGGCTAATCGGCACAGAGACTGATGTACAAGTGAAAGAGAAACTGGTGTAACATGAAAAAAAAAATGGCACAAAGGGACTCAGAAATACTTCACATAAGAGATGTTAAATGTCTTTTATAGTAGGCATAAGAAAGTATCAAGAATTGCAAAATGTTTTGCTGTGATTCTGATTTCGTATGAAAGCATTTAATAACATACATGTTTGAGTATATCTATCACACTCATAAAAACTATACATCATACTATAAAGTCAACTATTGCTTTCTTTTTCAGTAGTAACCATGTTGTTGGCTGGGGGCAACAACCTGACAAGCGCAAATTGCTCAATTTGCGCTTGTCGGGTGGTTGCCCCCCAGCCAGCAGTGTGTATGCTGCATTTGATGATATCTTTGATTTGTTATTTTTACTCAATACCAATGAAATTCTAGGAAAGAATGAAAGCCAAAGTGCAGTTGTTAGAATGAAGATTTTACCTAAACTGAAACAGTCTGAAACATCTTGGAATCATGGGGCATCGTAGTAAAATGACACAGGATCCTCAGGGATTGGGATTCTCCTTTTGAATTTCCGTTTGTTCTTCTTTATTTCTGATACTGTAATGGTTATCTTCCTTTGAACATCTTTACTTGTATCAGCTATGCATTTCAAGAACATGAAGCCTTTATCAAAACTCCGGTCTATATTTATTTATTTGTACAGTAAAATATGCATTTTAAAATGAAATATGATGCTTTCTTGGAAAAAAACAAACAAAACAAACCTTGACTCCTTTCTTGCAGTTCCTTACCTGTAAAATATACATTGAAATACTCAGCTTTTTTTTACAAGAGAATCCTCATCCCAGGATGTTTTAGTTCTCAGTGTGGTGTGCACTTTTGACCTTATAAAGCTGGTTACTTATAATTTGGGTAAAGCAGGAGAGAAACATATCTTGAGTTGCTGATCATAATGCCATGTTTATTTATTTCATCTTACAGGCTGTGCTTTCCCTTTTCAGTTGATCTGAGAGGTTTGGATTACTAGAGCCTCTCTGGTGGACCATTTTACTTTGGAGACTCCAGAGATGAGGGATTTACAGGTAAACTAAGACAGAAATTTTTTGGAGGCAAAACGTGTACACTTGATTGGGCATTCCATGGCACACATTCACTAAAGAGTAATGGGGTAAAGAAGAGTGCACTGATGTCTATATTTGATGTCAGTTGATAGTTGAGTGTTAAAACTTTATGATATGTTCAATTTTTTTAGATACATTCATTAGATATATTGAAATTTCTGTCATTTCATTAGGAAACCAGCAGTATCTGCCTTTGGCTTTTACAGTCAAGAAGGGGACACATCATTCTTGTAAGGAAGTCCTCTGACAAGCTACACGAGACTTCATCATCATTCTATTGTCAAGGGTTCCCCATTACCTCATAAAGTTACAATTACACCTGAAACGTTTGTAACATCATACTAGTTAGGGGCAGGGGCTTGGGAAGAAAAGCACCCCTGGGAGAGTCCGTGGACAAATCAAGAGAACCTGCCATAACCCTAACTCAAAAACACATTGGGAGAGTTCCACGATTATACCAAATGGACATAGAACCCTTGCAAACTGAGATCACATTATGTCAGGACTTTGTTCACAGTCTGTCTCTGGATAAAGTGTTTGGAAGGGAAGTGGAGTGTAGATTTCCATTCTTATTACTATACAATACATGTTAGTGGTAATGCCTTAGCCTTATACTTTATTAATCTCTGTCTCTTTGTCATTACAGCTGAACTCATGTTCTGTCAGGAGGTAAGGATCATTACATTCAGTAGATGAAGTGCTTGTGTAGCAGCAGCCACAAGGATTGTATTTTGGTATCATGTGATTTGCTACACAAGCACTTTGTTACTGGATGTGGCTGTGATATCAACATTATCCATGTGAGCTGCAATTGGCGCATGTGTAGTGGACTGCAAAAAGGGATATTTATGTTAAAAAAAAAATTATAATAAACTTTGAGATCTGGAGCCTGCGTTAGACCTAGAACCGCACTGGAGAAAATAGGATTGAATACAGCCCTCTTTTTAGCAAAAAGAGACATAATCCTTCAGTGGTAAAACTAATTGACCCTATGTTATTAGGCATGCATTGAGAATGTCATGAAAGCCAGCTTGAAATTGAATGAAATGCAGGAATATTATGATACTGTATTATCATGACCTAATATGATACAATGGAAAAGTTTTGTGTGTAAAATCTGACCTTAGCACTATTCAGATTTACAAGTAGAGATCGTTCTTATAAAGCGCCTCTTGTTGTAAGACATTAACACAGTGTGGTGTGGTGATATTCCCTTCATTCCCTCAGCCTTTTAAAAGCAGAACAGTGAAAAACAAAATCGTTTAAACAGGACGCTTTTTCTCTTTTGCAGTCCATTTACACTTATGAGTATCATTGGTGTGAAAGGTAATGAGGTGGTCTCAACGTGCGGCTAAAATCAGCTATGTTGCTGCACACATGTTATCTTAACTTAAGTTTCATTAGTAAAAATGGAAGATCAGAATGTATGTGACCAAGTAGCTTTTTTTTTCGTGTCAACTTGAACAGGGCATTTATTGCATTGAAACTACTGAAGCTTAGAGGATAGCATTTGGGATGGAGAAGAAGGTTTTGGGTGTGGTAGATATAGATTAGATTGTGGGGGCCCGTGGAGGCAAGCATTTTGCATTACACTTGATCACACCTGTTGCCAAGTTCAGAGGGTTCCTTTAATTGTTTCATTTTAAGTTTAGTAAGAAACCATGGGAAGGAAAAGTGGCAATAGATGATTTCACCAGCCTTTTGGGTAGCAAAGGATTTATAACAATGTACAGTGATAGAAAAAGCCTTTTGTCTAGCCTTGATTCAAATCGGGAGTGAGGGTTGTTTGTATGAGTGCTGATTTATTATATATAAATAAGAGAGAGACTACTGTTTCATTTGAGAAAACAGTGCAGCTTGAGACTCAGAAATGGTGCGTGCACGCACACAATTGTGGATAGGTGGGTGTGAGTACTGTATATGTGTGTATGTGTATTGAAAAATGGCCACATGATTACTTGAACTCTCTTTGTTAGTTTTGATACAATTGTTATACTTATAGCACGGATCACTCGTTTTATAAGATTTGTAGAGTCTCCTTGTGTTGTCTTTCCCCTGTGTCCAATATTTGTTTTGTTACTTTCGTTTGTCCCTATCTTTAACTTCCCTTTTATCTCTTTCATACTTTCATCACTTTGTTGTATGTTCCACCCCCACCCCCACCCCCTTTTCTCGCTCGCTAAATAAAAATTACCACCTTGTGTTTGTATGTCCCCATCTTTAACTTCCCTTTTATTTTTTTCATACTTTCATCACTTTGTTGTATGTTCC
>JAWQUT010000566.1:330361-342231 GCA_033807755.1 Ellobium chinense | reverse complement strand
CCACCTTGTGTTTGTAAAATTAAAAAAAAAAAAAGAAATATTTCTCAACAATGATGACTTGTGTTCATTTATTTTGTGTCTTATGACTGTATGAGCGTCTCTGTCCATCTGAATTATTAGAAGATATTTTCGGTTCAAACCTAACATCATTTCACATCTACTTTCTTTACATGAATACTTTTCATATACTTTCACCTACTTTCTCTTCATGGTTTTTTCTTTTTTCTGAGACTAGCTGTGGCATCACTTATGCTGAAATTTACAATAAAAATAAACAGCTGATTCGGTTAATGATAACTTCAGCTTAATCTCAGCATTTCTTCAAATATTGTTGAGCCCTGTTATCCTGATAGCTTACCTGTCCCTGCGGAAATTGCATCCCAAACCCCCATTATTTGCACCAAGAATTCCAAAATTTGCATGCAAAAAGTGGTAAAAATTGCACAAAATTTGCAGATACAGATAGCTTTGTAACATCATTATATTTACCACCCCATTGCAATGTTTACTACAGAGATGTTGCAAAAACATTTTATGTGTTCCTGTTCACGCAGTATTGCGACACAGGTAGAAAAATTGCATTTATTGACCAAAATCAGTAAAATTTGCATCAAATTTGCAAAAAATACCTAAATTTGCGGAAATATGCAAAACTGCAACTAGGCTCAAAAAACGCGGAAATTTGGAATAATTTGCGACCGCAATTTTTGAGGGGACAGGCTAACTAACCGTTAGGACCAAGCTTTTGAGATTGTGTTATCCAGAGTGCATACTGTAGTTTTGGGGAACAGAAATGTTTGGACTTAAGAATAAGAGTGTGCAAAGGAAGGGATTAATCACTTTCAGTTGTCACGCCTACTTGGTACAGTATTGCGGGATCGCAAGCCACAACTCCAACAATCTTTACATCCGTTCTCTTTTTCCATTGTCAAAGGAATATGATTTACTGAGATAGTCAGTTATATTGGCTTTTATTAGCCAGTGCATCTTGGACTTTTGAAAGTGAGATGTGATGAACAATCACACTGTTATTTTCCATTAAATACTGTACATTTTTCTGAAACCAGAGTCGAATTTTGTTGGAATTTACCCATTAAAAACGGCTTAATGTGTTCAGTCATGACTGGAGAATGAGATTTTCATGCTGTGGAAAGATGGATTTTCTTTATATTATATTCCTTATAATTGCTCCCTTTCCATGTCCCCGGGGAGTTGCGAATTGCGATTCATTCCAATACAAAAATGCAACTATGAGAGAGTAAAAGTTGTGTTGCACATCTGTTGTCGTACTGCATACGACCGTATATGCCATTGCCACAATCATAATTTTACATGAGAAAAAAAAGTGATGTCATAGTATCGATATCGATTGTCTACGATATTGGAGTCATGAGTACTCCAGATAATAGATATTTAAATACTGTATACAACACGTATGTGAAATATATTGACTATGTCGCAGACATAGAACTAGAACACTCTCCAGCTTGGAATGGAAACTTCGCTCTGGGGCCTGTGGTAGAAATGGGACAGTAGGTCAGAAACCACGGTCGTGTGTTACAGAACTCGAGTATTATCATGCAGGAATAGAATTTGGGCCATACCTTTTTAATAAGATTAGCTGTTGTGAAAAAGTGGATCCAAAAAAAAAAAAAAAGGGGGGCAGGGCTTGGAGGTTTGGGGAGGGCTGGGAAAGGGGTGGCATAGATAGAATAGAAGAGCGAATGAATATTTTCAAATACAGTACTGCACGTTCGCATTGAAACAAAAAGCTTTGGTCTGGTTAAGCCGCCCACGCTGAACTCTTTAGCTAAACCATCATCTCACGTCTTGCATGGTAGACCTCTCAGGTAAAGGTGACGTTACAATACACGAAGACTTCAACGGACATGAGTAGAGATACAGTATTTGTTCAGAGTGTAAATACAGTAATCATTTTTTTTTATTTTTGCAAAAACAATAAAACGTGTACTTTTTCCTTCCGCCTGACCATTTATAAGACAATACAGTGGCTGCTAGAATGGCGGGACTTTTGCCCTCTGTATGCCGCCATTACTCGTGTTGTGTGACGTTATAAAGCGAGAAAAGCTAGCAGACGATTGGTTCAGACGCATACAAAAACACTTGATGATTTGGATCAATCGTTTGCTAGCCTATCTCGCTTTCTGACGTCACGGAACACGAGTGACTGCGGCGCGCGCAGGGTGAACATCCCTATACACAGTATTTCTGTGGTGTTTTCTCAAAAATAGTCAGACGAAATTCAAAAGGAAAACTATACGTGATTTAAATGTGCAAAAATAATGTTGAGTTATTAAACTGAAGCTTGCCTCTTTAAGTTTAATGAGAGGACAACAGCTAGAGCACTTGGTAACAACCGGGTAACTAAATGATACAGTACAAGAAACAGAGAAAAGCAAAGGGAGATTAAAAAAAAACTCTTGATTGGGTCGGCACGTTGGAAGAGTTCACAGTGCACTGGAGATCTGTTGCTATTGTGATGAGCAGCAAACAGAAGTGGAGGTTCACGGTCATCTACACCAGAGATGGAGTCAATACCTCGCCATAACAGCAGATACATCAAAAAATGATCTCATAACAGCAAACACGCCCACCAACTGCTCCCCTCCATAACAACAATACATCCACCAAATGATCTCATAACAACAAACACATCTGCCAAATATCCCCCCCCCCNACCCTGTGGGTTGTCTGGGGCCAGCAGAGGGGTTATATCATTATGACAGACACTTGAAAGACTGTTTTATTAGAATAGTAGGGTATCGTATGATTTAATATGGGCTGTAGGACGGTTCAGTCTTCCTTTAAAGTATCGTTAAATACAGCGGTTACAGATACATTATGACCAGCCTTTTTAAAGTATGTCTAAAGGCTCAAAAGAAAAAAAACCCGAACAACTTGTTCATTTATTTAACAAGTTCAAGTTGAGTTAATCAGGCATTATGCCAATTCACAAAACTTCCCAACAATTACAGTAAACAATAATACAGTACACTCCTGGTTACATACTGTAGTCTCATTATCTCATTCATACACTTGCTATCACTCATTTGCACGTAACTTACTTGCAGTACTTGCGTTCTCATCTTTCTTTCTCACTCTCACTCAGTCGCTCGGTCTCTCGTTCGCTCACACAACCACCTCCTTACAAAAAAGGTCATCTCTCTCTCTCTCTCTCTCTCTCTCTCTCTCACACACACACACACACGCACACACACACACACACACACACACACACACACAAACACACAGTGGGGTCCACTGAAATGCTTGAATAATGGAATGATAGAATAATAATGAATCTGATGTGTAAAATGTGTTACTAAGGCGAAAGTTTGAAATTTATTCTGCCATAAATTTTTCATTATTCAAAGGGACCTTAACAACAGGTAAACCTCAGTAAGCTGACAGTCAACACAACGAGAAATAGTAATACAGTTGAGTCCGCTTAATTGCAATCCGGATGATCGAAGCTTCCCTTTATTCGCAACATTTCCACGTAACAGAATGCTATACTGTATTTCTGTACAGAGGACGCTGGATAATCGCAGCCTTTTAATTGCAGTTTGTTTCATGCCCCCAAAGAGTTACAATTAGCGGAACTGACTACATGGATGTCTAGGCACACGGCAACTGGTTGCGTCCTGCCGAGCAGTGGCGTGGCATTGTTGGAGGCAAATGACGAGACACCTCTTAATTTTTTGCTACAGACTACAACAAAATGCTTTTATGTCCTCATGCTTCCGACATAAATACTGTACATCAAAACATAACAGACTCCAAAATTGATGATGTGGTTAACCATGGCTTCATCTGTGAAGTGACGGTTTTATATATCAGTCACATTTCTTTATCTTCAAAATAATACTGGTAGTAATGCACATATTAACAATAAAGATGATTAAGTACATTTAATGATATAATTTTGTTATCAATGCTTTCATTTTCTACATTATTTGCACGTGGCATTTTAAAGAAATCTCTCAATTTCTAAACATTTTATTTGGTTTGTAAGGTTAAAACAAACGTGATTTTGTGTTTCGTTTATCATCATTAATTTGTTACAATCGGGAAAGGAAGGTAAATGAGACAGACAAGTGGTACCTTGGCTCTGTTGACTCCAAAGACACAGCGCTTCAAGTTGCCGTACCTTGCACACCGAAGTTAGGAGTTTTCCCACTTAGTGGGAACATGTCCAGCCTGGTAGAAAGTAGGAGAACTTACAAAGATGCGGACCGTGTCTTATCTTTGTTTTATAGGTCTGTTTGACTCTGAGTGGACTTGGAATGGTGCTCTGTTAAGGTAGGGGACGCGGGAAATACATTTATTTTATATATATACTGTATGTATCATAATTAATTTGATTTCAGAGTCTGTCTGTCTCTGTCTCTCACTGTCTGTCTATCCTTTCTCTCTCCTCTCTCTCTCTCTCTGTCTCTATTTTACTCTCTTTCTCTCTCATTTGGCTCTCATGGTATAGAGATGCCAATGGTGTTTTTTTTTTAGTGTTGGCTATACTGTATTAGATTTTACACCTCTCAATAACTTATCCAGGGGTGTCAGACCAAAATATTTTCCAAACATGTTGTTTAGGTCTTCTTCCAAATTTTGACACAAAGAAAAATGTCCCTAAACCAGTTAGCTTTTAAGAACTTAGGCAGTGAAGCAGGTTACCTAATATGTTAGTCCTTTTCACTCAGTAAACAGGGTAACCTTACCCATCTAGCAACAACTACAATTTTTATACTTGAGTGGCTAAACCTCATCTATTCTGAGCCTACACGATAGATGCAAATACATGTATGTATTTGCACCTATCAGTCCAAGCCTTTGAAATTAAACCTAACCCCTTTTCCCCCTTCCCATGGCCAGTTTTCTGATTTTATAGGGACTATTTAAAACTGCATATTGTTTTTGGCAGGTACCATTGGTATCTTCGTACCTCGAGAAAACACTACATGATGAGAGACATCCGTACAAAATCTGACCAACCAACTTGACTTTGTTGCTAGATGCGGAAGCTCTAAGTTAAACTCCCCATTTGGAACTGACTTACCACTATTAGGGCTATGTCTTTGTCTCCTAAACTTTCTTTCCTTCTTTCTTTCTTTACTCTCTTCCCATCTTTCCTCTTTCTTACTTTTTTTCTTTCATTATTATGAATTTTGATTTATGCCATGTATTATCGAGAATATTGGCTACTAGCCTAAATAAAGCTTTGAACTTTGAACTTTGAACATGTAAATTTATGAGTGAGTTTTGACTACCGGTACATCACTTTGTCACAAGAGCACCCATGGATACCTTATTTTTCCGCTCCAGCGGCCACTTGGGCTTGAGCCTTTCGGCCTGATGCCATGGTACAGTGGATGCAAATTATACTCGTGTTTTGGAGTTGTGTTCTGTTTCCATACAGTATGTTACAAATATCTGGCTGCTCTGTCCGTAAATATTTCAGTGCAGGACAGTGAAAAACATGGCATGCTACAGTATATGAATGATTCTGGGCAGTGCGGGCACCCATGGATAAAGTCCATGGCTATAATATGTACTGAACATGTATCCAGAGATCCTCTGTAATTCTTAAATTCGTTCTTTACCGTAACATTGTCTTTTATCCTAATCCGAACACACCTCAAGAGAGTGCACCGATTTTACCACATTCACTTAGAACACTTGTAGACTGAGATGAAAAAGAAAAAAACGTAACAGGCTAAGCAATACGCTATACCAAATTCAGTTTGTCCCTCTACTTTACCGGGCAGCCATGAACTACCTTCCTTGCATTTTCAACACCAGTGGGAACAAAATACATAATCTGTTGCGCTGTATCGTAGATAATATAATCGGTGACAAGCGTATAGTGACACCCCCTTCGCTAACCACGCACCTAATCCTACTTTAGTTCTACAACCTAACCCAAGCCCATTTTGAGATCGTCCCAGGATTATAAGCTTACCAAATGCACAAGATACATTTGTTAACTGAAGTGACACAGAGTACCGTACAACGAAAAAGAAAATACTGTATTTACAATGTAAGGTCATATTATACAGTAGGTTAATTTGCAAGTACATGTAGATCTAAAGCTAGTTCAAATAACAAGCTCACTCTTAACACAGTATCAAACAGTGTAATTTAACCTTTTACTTTTCTACTTTCTGTTAAACGCTCACTGCATAGTGCTCGTGCCTTCAGTGTAATTAACCTTTAACTTTTTTGACTTTCTGTTACACATTTGCAGCATAACACCTGCTCCTTGAGTATGACTAATTTTTAACTCTTCTACTTTCCGCTAAACGCCTGCAGCATAGCACCTCTGCTTTTCTGGGTCAAGAATTACTATTTACATTGGCCTGAGAAAATCTTGCATGGTTAACAGATGTTCTAGAGATGTTCTAGTGCCAGTCCAAAGCTGACAGAAAAAAAGAAAAACACCTCAAGGTTGACTATAGTGGAATAAAATGATAATACGGTCTACTCTGTTTAATTGCGACTCCCTGAGTGTTTAGAAGAAGTTGCGATTACCCATTGGCTGCAGTCAGATAGTGGCACAGTATTTGGATTTTGTGCAATATTCATGGGTGAAACTCTTTACTAAGCTACTGAAATCATTAATCGAGGGTCGTAGGTTATGGAAGAATTCCGTAGGCCTATATCATCAAATCATCATTCACGTAATTACCGCCAGATCAAAAAAAAAAATCTGCATGCATCTTTCGTCACATCAGTTGAATACCAGAGACTTCAAAATATATTTGCACAAAATGGCCCCGTTTAATTTCAGCAATGTGCAGAAACGGATTCCCGACATGATTTTCAGTAAATACAACTTTTGAAAGTTTCACCCGTGAAAGCTGCAGTTAAGAGAAATGTTCAGTTAAGCGGACTGCGATTGTAGTTTTTTTTTTTTCAATGCTCTCGTGATTTTTCTACAGAAGGATACCTACAGGCGTTGACGAGCTCTTTGAAGATAAAAAAAAACATGACTGCCCATTTAGATCTAGGTTCATTGTAAAAAGATAGCTAACGTCGGTGTTGTTATTGGATCATATTTGAATGCGGTAATACCTCTCCCATGCGAGCTCAGAATCTTTGTGTTTAGCAAGGACTTCCATCAAGGAGCGGAAATTGGATAAATTCGCTGGGTGAGGAATAGGATTTAACAGGTGGCTAAAGGAAAAAGGTGAGAACTTAATCTATATAAATTCTACTCACCAGAATAAGCTCACGTATCTTTGACTACACTAAGATTTTTTTAGTCTGTGCAAAGAATTTGTTCTGTGTCCAAGAGTTAATAAATTTTAAAAAAAATTGTTTTTTAATCACAGTACGGGCGTAGATCTAGATTCACTAATTAGTTAAAGAGTGTGGCCTAAAATTTCCTCTCTCTCTCTCTCTCTGTTTGGCAGGTGTTGGTTGGTTGGTTGGCTGGCTGGTTATTTGGCTTTACCTAGAGTCCTCTAAAACGGTTGCTCTAAATAATTCGAAAACTTCCGGACAACCCAAAAATAATTTCCCGAGATAAATGAAGAACACAAGAGATGCATTCTATGACTAAAGGTCATGGTGGTCAGTGTAAGCTGCATTTTTACATGCCATATTGCAATAAAAGAATTCATCTGTGTCAAGTTATACAGTTAGACCTACATATATATAAATTTAATAAATACACACAGAAACTTCCCCTACCCTGGGCGCACCTCGTTTCATCAACACGCCATCTTAATTAACCTCGTTTTATCGACACATGCCGACAATTCACCTCGTTTCAGCGACAGCCATTGTTCTCACAAGATTAAAGGTTTCATACCCATGCAGTACTTATGCTGTAATCGAGTGCTATTACTAAATTCAATCACATACTCTTTAAAAGTTGACAGCGTGTAAATATTGTAACTGGTGTCATTAAAAGAATTCATGGGCACCACACCTATAACATGTCAAATCAAGCCTACAGTGTATAAACATTTAGAGAGGACCACTTCTTTAATATTGAGATAAAGATTACCAGTTTTTGATCATGTATAAATTTAACCTCATGTACGCGTGTTTGAAAGTCTTTCATGTTATATCTGCAAGTTTGTATAACACCATGTATTTGAATTCATGTAATTATTCTATATATTTGAAAATAGGGAATTTGAAAAAAGATTAATTTGGTAAAAAGTTAATACATAAAAAGTGTTAAAAATTCACCGCAGTAAAGATAGGTGAATTCTCTTTCTGCTCTAAAAAGTGTCAACTTCGGGGTATTCCTTCCACATAATTGAAGGCTGGAGAAAAAAACGGGATTATGAGTAGGATTTTCTTTGGCGTGAAGAGACATTCACTACTTATCATAAAAAATTATTACATTCTTAAATTTTTGAGCTTGCTTACGAATTCCAGTAAACGCTCATCAGAACAGAACCAAAAATTTTAATAAAAATTATACCTAAATTATACCAAAATATTGACCTACTTTGTGGAACACGACACTGTAAGGTCCAAATGGTCGATATAATCTGGACTTTCCATTGTTTATTTTCTCTTTAAATTTCCAACTTTGAAAGAAACTCTGAGCGTCTGTGTAACAAGGATAGACGACATTAATGATATTATATCTGAGTTCATACCTCGAATTTCTAATCTCTTTGCTGGTCTCTTTGGTAAGACGGACAGGATAGACCATTGAAACCNCTCTCTCTCTCTCTCTCTCTCTCTCTCTCTCTCTCTCTCTCTCATTCTGTTTCATAAACCGAAGGAGTAAGGTCAGGATGTCGCTGGATCAGTAAAGAAGGAAATTTAATCATTTTTGAATCCCAGATATGCACTACTCCAGTCGATCCATTGCATTAGAGTTAGAGTGCCAAATACATGAAACAATCAAACGTCATGGAACAATGGTAGCATACAACTTTGCCAAACCGGCATAAATTACATTGTTCAGTATGTCGGTTTGGCAGGTGTTGGTTGGTTGGCTGGTTATTTGGCTTTACCTAGAGTCCTCTAAAACGGTTGCTCTAAACAATTTCGAGGACTTCGAAACAACCCCAAAATAATTTCCCGAGATAAATAAAGAACACAAGAGATGCAGTCTATGACTAAAGGTCATGGTGGTCAGTGTAAGCCGCATTTTTACAGGCCATATTTCAATAAAAGAATTCATATGACGTGTCATATTATACAGTTAGACCTACATGTATATAAATTTAATAAATACACGCTGAAACTTCCCCTACCCTAGCCCACTAAATTGAAACCGAAAATTAATCCTGATATCTCAACCAAAAGTCGTTGACGGGAGTACAAATAACTGGTGTCATTAAAAAAAATTCATGGGCACCATACCTATAACATGTCAAATCAACCCTACACTGTATCAACATTTAGAGAGGACCACTTCTTTAATATTAAGATAAAGATGACCAGTCTTTGATCATGTATAAATTTAAGCTCATGTACGCGTATTTGAAAGTCTTTCATGTTATGTCTGCAAGTTTGTATAACACCATGTATTTGTATTCATGTAATTATTCTATATATTTGAAAATAGGAAATTTCAAAAAAAGATTAAGTTGGTAAAATGCTAATATATAAATAGTGTTAAAAATTCATCGCAGTAAAGATAGGTGAAGTCTCTTTCTGCTCTAAAAAGCGTCAACTTCGGGGTATTCCTTCCACATAATTGAAGGCTGGAGGAAAAACGGGATTATGAGCAGGATTTTCTTTGGCGTGAAGAGACATTCACTATTTATCATAAAAATTATTACCTTCTTAAATTTTTGAGCTTGCTTACGAATTCCAGTACACGATCATCAGAACAGAACCAAAAATTTTAATAAAAACTATACCTAAATTATACCAAAATATTGACCTACTTTGTGGAACACGGCACTGTAAGGTCCAAATGGCCGATATAATCTGGACTTTCCATTGTTTATTTTCTCTTTAAATTTCCAACTTCGAAGGAAACTCTGAGCGTCTGAGTAACAAGGATAGACGACATTATTGATATTATATCTGGGTTCATACCTCGAATTTCTAATCTCTTTGCTGGTCTCTTTGGTAAGACGGACAGGATAGACCATTGAAATCCACCTCATCATGATGTATGCCCGGCTGATATTACAAGCACTGGCCAGCTGTCTCCTAGTGGGGATAATTCAGGGACAAGGTAAGTAACCACAGTGTCACTGTGTAATCAGGCATGTACGATACTTATTGTAACTACAATAGTAGTACATGGATCTGCACTGCCCGCGCTAGCTAGAACGTCATTTTCTTATGTGTAAAAATATGTCTGTAACGGCTTTTTCTGGAGGGTGGACTATGCAGCTCAAATTTTTCTTACTAAGTTCACTCTGAAAATTTATCTGGATTAGGATAAGGCAGAACTTAGATCATATGAACGCAGTCCGTGAGCTTAATGTAACTTTTTGGATGCTTGAGCTGAACTTTAATTTTCTCTCTGAATTTCAGTTCAGTTCACATCTACCTCGAATATCAGAACCGAATGTCTGTTTCTAAAACCAAAACAAACGTATTTGACCTGAAAACTGCTCAGTTTTCAAAGAAGTGAGCTAAACTTTACTTTGGGTTTTTTTTTTTCCTGAGTTAATTGAACTTGAGCTGAACTGCCTTTTTTTGGTGAACTTGTTCATTCCTGATTGGATCCATATACGACCTGCAAGAATGGGTAAATGCATCATTTTTTTTTTTTTCAAGTTTGGGACACAACTATCCAGACGAAGGATACATTTTTTGGGTCATGGCTCGAAAAAAGTTAGGGGAAATTAAAATAGTTGCTCTGTCTACATTGTGGATTTGTTAACATGCGAAGAAGGAAATATTTACTCAATCTGTCTTGGATTACGCGCTATCTGTGTAAACTGTGTCTCATATTACTGTGACGTGGGAATCACAGCATGTGTTAAGCAGAAGAATGAAAGCTTTTGGCTGAATGTAGAGCTACTTAGGATGTTTTAATCGATATCGATAGTAAGTTCTCTCGATAGTGACCTCAGCACGAGTCCTCACATCCAATACTCCAATACATGAATTTATCGATATTGTCGACTCTGCTATTTTAATTCGATTTCAGTTTATCTCTGTTTTTCATGAATTATTTATATTAGACTAAAGAGTTTTAACAGTGCTAAAGCATACTTTTTGCCGGCGGTGATTATTACAATGCACAACGTAATGGTCCTTCCTTTCCAATACCCAGTGAAGCCTCAGGTGTAAATGAGTACCTGGCTTTAGAGCTGGGGGGACCAGGGCGCTGCACCGCTGGCGACCAACAATGACTTTGTTATGCATTTCATTTGTAATATTATGTATTTACATGTATGATGTGTATTGTAATATGTGTTTGTATTATAAATGAGATGTGTAACACTGTATGACATTGTAAAACAATTTCCCTACGGGGTAAACAAAGTCGTATTTATTATTATTATTATTTATTATTTTAACCTTTCACCTCGATGGCTAACACTGTCTTGTAGAATGATTATGATGTCACAATAAATGCAATGTCTTCTCACACGAACAGATATCTGGAAATATCGAGTAAGGCTCGCCCTTTGCTGAAAGAAAGGAATATTTACAGTGAAATATGACCCATGAATAAGAAGATCCATAGGTGATATGGAAGACAACAGAGAATGGGGGGTTAAGATCAAGTTCTCTCAGCATGTCTGTCTCGAAAATCTTGTCCACTTTGCCGAATTCTTACCTAAGCCTACTTGTGCAGGTCTTAATCTCATGTACCACCTTCTTCCTGCACAAAATTGGACAAGCTTTTCTCATTCCTACTCTAACTAAAAAAAAAACCAAACATCAATTATCACGGCTACCCCCTC
>JAWQUT010000566.1:294328-330346 GCA_033807755.1 Ellobium chinense | reverse complement strand
CCTTCCCCCCCCCCTCCCCCCACTCCCGATATTATGGAGAGACAATATTTTGCATCGGTCATAACAATGCTTATTAAGGTTCCCACTTCTGAAGAAAGCAATAAAAAATATACATGTTTTCGTCCCTATTTCAACTACTACAACAACAACAAAAAATTTGTTAGGCAAGTAGCAGTCCATTTCTGTTTCCTTATCTCCCATTTTACCAGAGCCACACCTACAACTCGCAGGGATTCCCTGTAACTGACTGTCCCTGCATTCCTCACAACTGATAGACCAACTTTGTCTAGCAGTGATCGCATACCATTAACTCGTGTACAATTTCTTTGTGAATTTTCTTTCCACAACAAAACTTCCTTAAAAACTAATGATGGATCTTAAAAATGAAAATCCTACTGCCTTAGCTGCAATTCTAATCAACTAAAACAGGCTAGCCAGCGAGATAGTTTGTCCCAAGACTTTATAGTTTATGCTGGCCAATTATACGCCTTAACTGCTAAAGTTCAAGGCTATTAATCATTTACAAGTTTGTTTTTTTTTAATCTCGACAGATTAAATTCAACCTAAATCCTGTCCAGTGCCATTAATATGTATCTCAAGATTAGGAATGGAGTGAAGGAACTTTGCGTTAAGAAATGGTTTGTCGAATTAGGGAAGACAACATCGAAATGTTTTTTAACGGGTGAAAATCAGGCTTATGTCGTCAGACAAAGAACTGAGAAATCAGTTTCTGTAGATGACTGAGGTCACCCACTTTTGTGTGTGTGTGTGTGTGTGTGTNGTGTGTGTGTGTGTGTGTGTGTGTGTGTGTGTGTGTGTGTGTGTGTGTGTGTGTGTGTGTGTGTGTGTGTGTGTGTGTGTGTTGTTTTGGGGTTTTTTTGCACTCAAATGAGAATAACATCGTTTCAGTACACAAAAATATTGATTACATGAAGGGGTGATTAATATTTATGGACAAATCTGATTTTATTTTCTGAAATAGACTGGATGTTTAAATATAATCCACTTTAATATTTTCATCATTATTTTCTCTGAATTTTCCAGTTACATGTGGGTGGCCTCCTGCCACTTCCAACGACTATAATAATACAACGACTATATAAATTTTCATTTCTGTAGCGCCTAAATCAACATAAACAGTGTTTAAGGACAATTTACAAAGAAAAATGACACAAACTAAGAGCATACACACGCTCATGGACACATAGGCAAAGACACGCTGTACACACAGACATGCACACACACACACACACACACACACACACACACACACACACACACACACACACACACACACACACACACGTACGTACAAGGAACAAATGTTTACGGGTCAAGGGGCCAAAATAATGCAAGATTAATAATTTTGCTCACGACAATCATTTGATGGAGTCAATAAACGACTTACACCTCATTATGTTTTGACTAGTCTAGCCCTTTAAGAAGGAGTCGAAGGGAAAGGGCTTGCATGGGTAATTTTAGAGATTGCAAGCTGCTTCTGATGATGACCATTATAACGTATTATTCATATTTATTTTATTTCTTTCCTCAGTTCACACCATCCCAGATATTATATCAACAATGCGTAAGTTTCACAATCTTAAATAAACACTGATACGGGTATAAAGAGCAGACTTAGATAGAATAAAACATCTTGCGATAAGTAGTTTATCTTCACCAAAACTGGTGGTTTTTGGGTTTTTTTTAGAAAACCGAGGGGCTCTGTTTAAGTATTGGTTTTTGCTACAACAATTTTTTTTTTCAAATTGTTAAATCTGTTACCTCAACTAGAGAACTTTCACTTGGACCAATGTGAGTGGATACATCATGAGTGCAAGATAGAATTGTGTGATAGAGCAGAGAGAGTTGGAGTTTTATTATGTTCCTGTTCCATATATTATACGCTGGAATGCGTCACAGCGGTCTACAACAAACAACAAACTAAAATTGAATTGAGTTTCGCAAAAAACAAAAAAAAATATTGATACGTAGTCTGGTCTGGATCACGACCATGCAAAAAGAAGGGGATTTTGGCTTGAACACCAACAAACGCTCTCTTGTCGTGAGACGTCAGAAATTATTTTTCTAAAACAGCAGAGCTCTTTACCCATCGATCTGTTGATTTCTGTAAAATGTTAGGGTGTGAATGAAAGTTTTTTTTGTTACCATCAGTTCGTTTCAAGAGTGTTCTTTTTAAGTGTGTTTTACTGTTTCATCAGAAAGAGATATTCAGATGTGATGGTATAAAGTTTTTTATATCAGGGATTTGGCGGTTGGGGTGGAGGGGGGAGGAGAAGGGATTGAAGAGATGGAGAAGGGGTTGAGGAGAGCTTGGAGATCAGTGAAGGGAGAAGAAAATACAATCCTTCTTCAATGGAAGAATGATGAGCAACAGTGAAACAAAGTATGGTAGAACTCTTTCTTTGTCTGTCTGTCTGTCTGTCAGTCTGTCAGTCTGCCAGTCAGTCAGTCATCTTCCATTCCCAAACTTCTTAGCTCTGTTCATGCTATCCACAACTTTCAGAGAAGAAGTGTGTCACCGAGGCCGATGTTCTCTTCATCATGGACTCCTCTGGCAGTATCCGACCTGATGACTATGACAGAATGCTCCAGTTTGTGGCGGAAATCACAATGAACTTCGACATCGGACCCCATGATGTACAGTTTGGCGGCATTCTCTTCGGAACCAATGCACTCAGAGCATTTGATTTCAACACATACACAGATCATGCATCACTTGAGCAGGTACCAATTATAATAATAATGAATAATAATAATAATAATAATAATTGTTATAATAAAACAATAATATGGTGTATAAGAGTCAATCAGGCTAATGCCCACTCACGCGACTTCACTCTATTATTACTCCAGCAGGCCAGATCACTCTAGAACTTTCTCAACTCCCTAGGGAATATACAGTGCCGCTGCTAGTTACTGATCCCTAGCATTCTGACAATATTTTTTCACTGCCTATAGCCAGGTACCCGTGTTGCAGATGAGTGGACTGAGAAAAATGTGAATAAAATATTTTCTCAAGGCATTTACAAATGTGACCATGGTCGGGAACCGAACCCACGACCTGTAGCACACAGTGTATAGAAATTAAAATTATCGCTGGCTACTGGTTTCTTTGCCATTAAGAAGACTTGATTTTGATAAGGGAATACAAAGTTAGTTCATGGCTTGGGCTTTAAGAAAGGCAGGGTTGTATTATACTATCAAACACGGCTCACCTCCATAGGGATCTGTATTTCAAAATCGAGTGAGGCCTATTTGTGGGTTTTATGCTCATTCAACCCTGAACAGTTTCAAAGCCAAGCAAGTCTCATAATATGAAGAAACAGAACACATTTTGCAACCTAAACTTACATATCAAGTAGTCTGTCGTCTCAAACGATGTTTTTTAAAAATGGGAATTCGTAAAAAAATATAGTAACGGTAGTATATGTTTCAAGAACACCGTCATTCGGGCACATCTAGTTTTGGAAATTTAATGGTAGGAAATACTGTGTTGCCACCATCTTTATTGCCATATAACCAAAGAAAACCTCCACTATTACCGCAACAACTACCATTACCACCCTCACCACCACCACCACCATCATCATCAATAACGTCAAATTTCAGGCACTTCTCAGCGAATTTCTCAGCGAATTCTTCCACTGTTCAACATCATCATTATCTCACCACCACCACCACCAACACCTCCACCAGCGACAAATTTCTGGCACTTTTCAAAGAATTCTTCAACAATCCCCACACCACCATCTTTCTCACTGTAACCACCACCATCATCTACATCACCACCATTACCACTTGGAACAGATTTTAAAAAAATTAAAGTTCTGTCCAAACCAACGAATTATTAAGAAATACACTTTAATACCTTAAATTCAAAATAGTCTTATATAATGATAGTCTATAAAATAATTACGAATTTCGAATCAAAGATGTGATCCTTCATCAGGGGAAATATAAAATCACGATCAACCACCACTACCATCGACAACATCAAAATTCGGCACTTCTCATTAAATTCTTCAACTACCTCACTTCACCATCTTTTCATCACCACGACCACCACCACCACCACCACCACCACCACCACCAATAACATCAACTTTCTGGCACTTCTCAGGGAATTCTCCAACTACCCCACATCAGTGGTCAAACCTTTACAAATCTAGGCTTGGACATGGCCAGAAATGAATCCTTCACTGCCGTAAACGGAGCTAGGCCAAATGTCCCCAAGCTGGCCATCGTCTTCACTGATGGTTTGTCCAGTGACGCTGAGAAGATGGCACAATCGGCTCAAGCCCTCAAAAACTCCGGCGTCTACGTCATGGCCATCGGCGTGGGCGGTGCAACGGATGTTGGGGAGCTAAACATAATCGCCTCTTCACCCAGTGACGTCTTCCAGGTTGCTGGATTCGATGTGCTGGACAGTATCAACATACAGGTCTCCAACAAGACCTGTGAATTCGGTAAGGATTGTAAAAGGGGATTGATTTATGTGTGAGCAGTCAGGAAGTGTGTTTTGGTCACAGGTGAACACAAGGAACACATATGAAAATTAGGAACCGATTCAGGCAGTAGGTATTTAAGGAGTAAATTGTCGCGAAGTTAGTGTCCCTGAGGTAAAGCGGTAGCACGTTCAGACTTGCAATCTGAGAGACCCTTGGTTCGATTCCCGGTGGGGGCATAAACTTTTCTAGTGCAGGCTTTTTCGGCATTTTCATATAAAATTGATCTTTAACAGTAATTTGAAAAAAAATCCCTGTTAACAGACTTCTTTGTGTAATATGTAACATCAAAAAAAAAAAAAATTAAAAAATGAAAATTATCAAAATAGGCTCATATTCCTCCTCTCTGAATTAGAATATAGTATGCTTTTCCACCGGGTTACATGTTATGTAATATAATTATAATGGAAGTTAGTTATGAAGTCTGTAAGTAGTAGAACGAGTCTGCAGACTAATAACCATCCTTATGCAGAACTTTAATTAGTGACTTTTTATTTCCAATTCTTTGTATAACGTAGAACATAGAGTGCCCTCATGGGATTAGTGTTGCTTTAAGTATATTTACATCCGCCATGTTATCGGTTTATACTGTTGTTTATTGTTAACAATTTTGAAATTTTCTTGATTCTTGATTCTATTACAGTTAACAGTGAGCTCCTTTTTTTCTCTTTCCACAGTGGAAGCTTACACTTACCGTAAGTAGCTGTGACATGCCGGGTTGAAGCAATGCTGTTTATAAACAAAGAGGAAACGTAATGTAAGAAAGAGAAAGAAGTTAAGAGGAGGAGAAAGAAGATGAAAAGGAGAGGAGAGTTCCAGAGTTCGTTATTTTTCTCTCTCTTTCCTAACCCTGCATATAACCCTAAACCAAACACAAGTAGTAAAAGATCCGGGATATTGTTATTTTTTTTTCTAATACTATTCAACTGTTCTGAGTGATTAACTGATTGATGATGAATAATGATGTGACCAAGAGTATACAGTACGGAACCATTCTCATCTCAGTGAGATATTTTTAATGATTGATGTCTGGCTTAACCAAGACATGAGATACTGACAAGAAATTCCACATTCCACGTCAGCTTTTGACTACGGGGCCTCGCAATGAGTGCTTTGATCTAAACTTCGGCTGGGATCAGTCCATCAAACAAAAACACTGAGAGGGGATTCCCCCATTTCTCATTTCCCCTTATATAAATCCCATGGTATTAGGCACGTAATGTAGACAACTCTCAAACATTACGCATGCACGGTCATCCGGGTACTGCAAGCCACAGCTCCAACAATCATTACTTCCGCTTCCTAGTTTTCTATTTTTGGAGGAATATAATTAACTGATTAACTTTTCCATCATTTGCAGAGAAGAAATGTATTACTGAAGCGGATATTCTCTTTATCATGGACTCCTCTGGCAGTATCCGACCTGACGACTACGACAGAATGCTCCAGTTTGTGGTGGAAATCACCAAGAATTTCAATATCGGACCTCAGGATGTACAATTTGGTGGCATCATCTTCGGAACTTCCGCGCTCAGAGCATTTGATTTCAACACATACATCAATCATGAATCGCTAGAGCAGGTAATACACAGAACGCATTATGAGCCAATATTAGGCAGAATTGGAGATCCGCTTCTACTGCATTGCTGGCGTCAGCCAGTCTCTTACTCTTCGACAGTGGAAGACAATGTCTGGTTAAAGAGGGGTAAATTTTGCTTGAATATATGTTTTTATTGAAGATTGACTCTCACTTTAAGCGTGTATAAAAATTTATTGCAATCGTCATCATCGTCATTATCATCATCATCATCATCATCGTCGTCGTCGTCGTCGTCGTCGATACTACTGTAACAATCACGTCATCACAACAATCGTTTTGTCACTCAAAACAAAAAGGAAAAGTTTAGCAGCTACAATTATCTTGTCTTCTTATAGGGTATTCTCAATGTACCACACATCAGTGGTCAGACCTTCACAGATTTAGCCTTGGATATGGCCCTGACTGAATCCTTCACACCCCAGGCCGGGTCTAGGCCGGATGTGGCAAAGATTGCTATTGTCTTCACCGACGGCAAGTCCAGTGATCCCGCAAAGACTAATGACACGGCAGCGGCTCTAAAAGCTTCGGGAGTTTCCGTGATGTCTATCGGTGTGGGAAGCGCCACTGACGTGCAGGAGCTGGAAACTATCGCCTCATCGCAAAATGATGTTTACCAGGTTACTGGCTATGACGTTCTGGACAGCATCAAGACCCAGGTGGCCAACAAGACTTGCCAGATCGGTAAGATAGAGACATTGATACTGATTCATAGTTAATTGGGAAAATCACAGAATTCACAGAAACTCCACTTTGTGCAACATTAACCGAAACATTTATCATAGAACATTCTGGATTGGAGATGACTATGTTGTTTATGATAGGTTAGATCTCGTAGTGCCATGACACATTTGGCACCACTAATGTGACGCCATTTTGTTTATTTTGTTGGCATCCAACTCATCGCTAAAGTCAAGTTTATTTTAACAACTGTTGTAAGGAAAGGGGCGAATCTTCTTATCTAAAGAGAAGTTTGCATAAAGCCGGGTAAGTGAGACAGTTCAGATGAAGAAGGCATTGAGTAGAGTGAGCGGAAACGTTTAGAGTTAACGATAGTGATAGGAGCGTGAAAAGGAAGACATAGTTGGAGTCACCAGAGAGCAGAGCTTTTTGGAAATGTTATTTGAAACTACGTATATTGTTTTTATACACTGTACATAAGTCTGGCTAC
Organism: Ellobium chinense; assembly: GCA_033807755.1. NCBI lineage: Eukaryota > Metazoa > Mollusca > Gastropoda > Ellobiida > Ellobiidae > Ellobium > Ellobium chinense. The sequence continues at coordinate 323,052 of JAWQUT010000566.1, read as the reverse complement.
AGTAGCCTATAATATACATTGAACTGAACTGGGAGCTGAATTGGGTGTAAAATCTATCTGCAAAAAAAAAAAAATCACATTTCTTTTGAAACATTATGCTGGACCTTTTGATTTTTCCTTTTTAATAGGAAAAAAACACACAATGAGCATCATTGATATTAGTTTAGTAATATAAGCATTAATGTGGAATTCTGTATTTATCTAATCATGCGATACAAACTTTCTTTTCTTTTACAGTGACATCTCTCACTTACCGTAAGTATGATATAGTATAAAGACTGTTAGTCACAAGAAAAATTATGAGACAAATTTACCAAATCCAGGTGGAGTGGTTTAGCTTATGAGCTGGGAGTGAAAAGGTAGTGGAGGAGGACGGAAAAAAAAAAGAAACTGAAAAGTAAATAAAGAAGATGAAGCTAAAAAGATAAAGCTGCGGGGCAGGGAGAGCGGCGGAGGTAGCTACGGCCCTGGTTGTATTCATTCATATTTAACATCATGAGAAGTCGGTGCTGCCTTTCCACGACCAAGACTCTTTAAGATCGTTTCTCATGCAATCCACCTTCCTTAATTTCTAAAATAGGTCCAATGAGGGGCGCGTAATCGTTGTCTATGGTAGACTAGTATTAATACATGCGTACTGTACATCATTTATGGTAGCCATTCGAAGACATCCGTATCTTTTCTTTGCTTATCTTAAACAAGACTATCACCCCATTTTACAAATGGGCAGGCAAGCAACGCACCAGCAGCAGAAGAATACCTAGCGCACCGAAAGGCATCATAGACGAATGCATCAGACTCCGTGAAAAAGTTGGACGATTGGCGAATCGGGCGAATTGAAAAGATCTATCGGAGATTGTATTTCATTGCTATACACATTCTTTTTTTTTTAAAGGGTAACAAAAAATATAGAGGACTGATGTGTATAGTTACCTTTTGTATATTTTTCTACGAATTTAGGTGAAAACCGCATGTTTTTACGTTACGTAGTTCTCAAGAAATCTGAGACACAAATTTGGCTGAAGCGTTTTATTAATATAGATACAACCTCTTGTAATATTTTCAGAGACAGTTTGTGTCACTGAGGTGGACATTGTGTTTATCATGGATTCCTCTGGGAGTATCCACCCACTCGACTACGAGAAAATGCTTCAGTTTATCGTGCAAGTCACCAAGGCTTACAACATTGGACCTTTGGACGTACAGTTTGGTGGCGTCGTTTTTGGTACATATGCACTCAGAGTATTCGATTTAAATACCTACACAGACCACCCGTCACTTGAGCAGGTAATTCTGCGAGCGCATCCATGTTAGCAAGTGGGTAGAAAAGAAGGTCTAGAAGAGTTGTGGATAATATCGACAATGATCATCGAAGTAACCGATACGTCGACAGGTATCGAGTAATTTGAATATTTAAGCCAATGTATCAACACTCTTTGAGATGCTAAACGATGCCTTGTTTATTTTATATCACTATGGCTGATAGACATAGAGTCAAAAATCGTTCTCACCCATTTCAAATTCACTCGAAAGATCATTTAGTAGTTGCTCTCCATAGCATCTGAAGGTGGCTGTTGTCTTATGTATGCATATGACACGAATAAAGCACTCGATCTAGCCCTTCCCTTGCATTTTTGATTTTAAAAAGAAAAAAAATCTGAAAGCAACAGATAAAGTGCACTGAGACGGAGGTCAAAATATCGATTATGACAAGGACTAATGCTTGCAAAAATTAATGGCATGAGTACCTAATTCCTACCTTCTTCAGAGAGAGATAGAGAAATAGAGAGAGAGAGAGAGAGAAAGAGAGAGGGAGAGAGAGAGGGGAGAGAGAGGGAGGGAGAGAGAGAGGGAGAGAGGGAGAGAGAGAGGGAGAGAGGGAGGGAAAGAGAGAGGGAGAGAGGGAGGGAAAGAGAGAGGGAAAGAGAGTCTGTGTGTGTGTGTGCACGCATTTGAGTGCATTAGTACATGTAAGTTGGCTGTGGTTTGTTGATGGGGTTTTTTTGCATTATATTCATTTCAGGGAGTTGATTTTGGATTTTGTAGGCACTACCTGTTGTATCTATGGTTCTGATACCCATGAAAGTTACATGTCTCTAAGCTGCCAGTGTGGCATGCTGGAATGGTTCCTAATACAGGATTGGGCAAAATTCTTGAATCCAATTGCCTGAATTACAGGGGACTCAAGCATGTGAAAAGATATTAGAATCTTGACCAGCACTACAGTGTCACTGACATGCAAACGAGCCGATCTTCGCTTCTCACATAATAGAAACAGGAAGTTTTGCTTTTCTCTACAAATACACTGGTCTCGGGGATACTGAAGAAGAAGAAAAACTTGGAGAAATGAGGAACAAAAAGGAATATAATAGGGTTTAAGCACATGGCCCGCTCGCCAGGTTGCGGAAGTTCACCAAAAAAATCAGTTCAGAGAAATCAGTTCAATAAGAAAGAAAACCCCTAAGATCAGGTATAGCTCAGTTCCATGAACATTAAGAGGGTTTTCAGATCAGATCAGTTTCTCATATTTTTTTTAAACTGGCTTTCGGTTCTGATTTACGAGACAGATGTGGAGTGAACTGAAATTAATAGAAAATTAAAGTTCAGATCAAGGACCTAAAACAGTTACAAACCAGATCCACATCAGTCCGTCCAAATTAGTTCTTAAACTCAGATCAAGTTCATGTGAACTCATTTCTGCCCAAGCCTGCCCGCTCGAGCTCTCAGGATAAACGAGTGTGTAGGCCAGCCATACCTCCCCGTATTTTGGGGAGAGGGATGATGCGGAGGGAGAGGGGACGCCCCTGTACAGGTTCCACAGTTGCTTAGTCTATTTTGTATATATCTTTGGGGGTCGGGGCGTTCGGTTTCAAATGTCTTGTGATGTTTTGGATTCGTCTGCGCAGCCTGGGTCTGATATAGTCAAATTTTCCGCAGCCCTGCCTCCCTCAGGTGGTGCGTTGGTCATAACTTAATGAGGACCCACTGTCTGTTTCAAATGACTGTTAGGACATTAAGAAAGGGGACTAGAAAATGAGGGTCTTGTCTGTAGCATGCTTAAAGGTGCCATAAGTGTGTCTGTGGTGGAGTGCGGGAGTGGGGTTGGGGTGGAGGCAGGCAAACAACAAAGCATGGTGCAAATTTCAACCCATGACGGGTAATCAAGAGAAGCAACTTATGTTTTAGCCGATTCAAAACAACAACCGGCGGTTACAACAAGTTAACAAACAACAATTATTTTTTTTAAAACATGAAACCCCCATGAACAGAAAAACCTGGGGCAACCACGCAAAAGATGGCATATCAAATTTCGATTTGTGTAGATGTTATGTAATGCATGTTTACAATATTATAATATGATAGTGATAATAGCAACCGTAGTACTGACGCAGATTAATTAGTAAGTAATATTTGTGTTGTTGTTTTTTTTTTGTACCGGTAAAACAATGGCAATGCATTTACTGGCAAAACAATACATGAAAATTATAGCAAAAAGGCACTATTATTACTCTTGCTACGATATAACTGGCTGCTCCTGTATGGTTTCTCTCTCTTTCTTTCTCTCTCTTTCGTTCCCTCTCTCTCTTTTTCTTTTCGTTCTCTATTCCTTTCTCCCACTAACCCGTCTGTTATTCTTCTCTAAAGGGAATCCTCGCAACTCCACATCTGAGCGGTCAAACCTACACAAATCTGGGACTGGACATGGCTAGGAAAGAATCGTTCACGACTGCGAACGGCGCCAGGGTTGGAATTCCTAAACTTGCCATTGTGTTCACCGATGGTCAGTCCAGTGAGCCTGCCAAGATGGCGCAGTCAGCGCAAGAACTCAAAGCTTCGGGAGTTACAGTGACGGCTATCGGTGTCGGAAATGCCACGGTCGTTCAAGAACTGTATACTATCGCCTCGTCACCGAATAACGTGTACCAGGTTGCCGGATACGGTGTTTTAGACACTTTGGAACACTCTCTGATTAACAAAACATGCGAAATTGTTGTGAATGTAGGAAAGTAAAATGATGTGATTGTATACTTCGAGCTGCAGGGAGAGAGAAGAAGAAAAAGAAAAGAAACTTTCACTGCCAAGCAGTTTTCGTAACCTTTGTGTCAGAGCCTCGTCTATCATTGAATGAAACTTGTGTGTGCATGTTTACTGCTGTGAAGAACAGAAGACAATTTTTTTCAACCAGGTAAACAACAATCTGTGGTGTGAGACAGAACTTTTGATTTAGCAGAGTGAAAGCAACTGGCGTTAAAAAAAAATTATAAAGAATAAATAATTTTTAGAAGTATAGAGCCTCTCTACACACAAACAAACAAACAAACAAACAAACAAACAAACAAACAAACAAACAAACAAAACAATGCTCACCAGGTTTAACGTTAAATGACTGGAGAATGTCATGTAGAATTATGCACGGTAATGAGAGGAATCTAATCTTCTAGTCTTCATTCAATACATTCATTTTCTCAGTGCGCATATAAGCCAATGGCCATCACTATCAAAGCGTTAAAAGTTGGTTTCATTACAGACAAAATTTAAAGTATTCCATGTTTTTCATGTACGGAAATATATTTTTGTGTTATATGAACGTCTCTGATAGGACAGCCAACTCTAGGGAACCTTACTGTAAAAAAGCATTTTTTTTTTTGCTTGTTCTGAGGATGGAATTATTGTGAATTTAACGAGGAGTTTGACTCGAAAAAATTATGCCTGACAAAAAAATCGAAACTTTTTTTCAAAATTTCTGACAGGGCTTACTGCTACTAAATAACTTGTGTAGGTTTGGTAACCCACAAGAGAAACGCAATTCATTTCTAGTTAGTTAACATGATATGCTTTTCTCAGAACCAAGCAGGGTGGCCAATTTGCTAACCCTGTAATAGCACTACGTGTTTTGCGCTCATACACACATGAGAAAACCATCATGCGGAGTTTGCAGAATATAAGATTCTTGCGAAAAGCCATTACTACTTTTACATATTAAATACTTGTTAAACAATCAATCAACCAGTCGGTTCCATGGTTTGATTATCACATTCATATCTGTTTGTTTTTATAATTTTTAATGTCCCCTGGAGTGGTTGTCCCTACTGTGAGCTTGACTGTCACACAGGCAATACAAAAACATTAACACTCATCAGTAATAATATAACTCTCTTGAATGCATAAAATTCTTTATTGAATTTTGAAGGAATTTAACCAAAGCATGTGCAGTCAACCTATTCATACCATTATTCTACATAAACCGATAAAGTTTATAATGTTACCCTAATATCTTGATAATGTCATACATGAGGAAATCACTAAAGACACAGGTAAAAGGAACGAAACAAACATATTCTCATGGGTCCACAGTAAATAAATGTTGAAAAATAGGATTTTAATTGACCCTGTTGGAAAACATTTTGTTTTATTGTAATTATACAAGAATCAATAATAATTATTGTTCTTTTCCCACTTTTTGTTATTTTACCTTATTTTATTTATCTTTTGTATTTATCTATTTTTTTTCAATAATATCAACTTTCTTGGGCACAATAATAGGCTAGCATGAATTTCACAAACAGTCTGAGCCCATTAAAAAAAAAACCAACATTTTGTAATTTCCGGTCGGTTTATATTACAAAACAAACAAATCCAGCGTAGTTCTTCCTTTAAATTGCGGTAAATAGCGTGACATAAAATCTGTGGTCCCATACTAAAACCTGATAATGCAACATTTTGTGAAACGATAAAACAAATGCATCTCAGAATGAAGTTATGGATCAAAACTGTAAGAATGTTAATGGAAATAATGTTTGTACTATTGACCTAAGAGTCTACAAACTTTCCAATATTTCAAGGGCAAAAGATATGGTGTTTATCACTATAGTCTTGCCAATAATATATATATATATATATATATATATATATATATATATATATATNATATATATATAATCATATTGTGTGGCTTTTGAGGTTCTGGCACGGGGTCACAGAATTGTTCTTTGATCACTGACATAGTTTGCTAGGCTCAAAATGTTGAAAATAATCATTACATCATACATGTGCCCGTTTCTTTGATTTTCTCCAGTTTCAAACTGCAATTCATCTATGGAAAATGCTGATAAGGAATACGTTCTGATTTCATTTCATATTTGCCTCAGTTATCACTCCTATATAATGTCTCGCTAAAGCGAAGTCGACTATATCATCATCGTAAATATTGAGAATAATCCCCATTATAATCACACTTGTCAAGTTAAAACAATAACATAGTAGTCTGTCGGTATATCAAATAACGAATAACACATTTATGTACTGCCTGCAAATTTCCACGAGTCCCACTTTGAGTCTTTTGCATACTTTTTTGATTTTATAGGTTAAAATGTATGTTTATGTGTGTATGGGTGGGGGGAGGGGGGTAAGGATGGAGAAAGGAAGAAGTGCTTTGTATTCTGTTCAAATCTGACCACCCCGGCATTTTTTCCCGTTGTCAATGTGTAGAATTTTACAAGAAACACAGACTGAGGTTGTTGGGTTTTTTTTGTGAGCTTTCATGACAATGATGTTAGCCCTTTAAAAACTATGCCAGCATATCATTGTGGGGACTGGCGGGTTTTTTCTTTTTTTGTGGAAGATATTATATCCAGCCTCTGAAGTCTTAAAAAAAGAAAGTAAAGAAAAAATAGCCTCTCTGCAGTCCGTTTTACGCACAATGACGACAAAATAACCTAAATGAAGACATACAAGAGCACAATAACAGCTGTGCCCAGTGACTCATTCAAAAATGAAATGGCGATTGGTGCCACGTATCGAAGACTCTGACTGGTCACATTATTTGAAACAATCCCTATGACTGGCTGACGCGGCTCTCTTATTCTTAGCGAGTTAATTTGTAGATAAAACCAGTAGGGATAGACAACTCTTGAATTTTAGATCTACATGTACTATCACAAGTTGCGCCGCCTTTCCCGCTCCATCCCGCTCCACCTTTCATATCCTATCTTTCAAGAACCGTTCTTTGTATATTTGCTCATCCCCTATATTTATTCAGTAAATCAGTGTGAATTTAGATGTTAATCAGATTTTGTTCATCCACTATGTCTAGCCTCCGGTAAAACTGTAGGAATTTATAGATTCGTCAATTTGACGCCGTTCCACGATCAGCCACGTGACTTGAAGCGAAATTCCTTGCAAGCTTTGTCGGACCCCTCAGCGGGTACTATACCACAATAGTTCTGAAACCCCTGAATGAGAGTGTACTTATCACAGCTTTCATAACACAGGACTTCTTGTCTGCATCCACGAGATGCAAACGACACGAATTTTGTTACAGAAATAATGAAGAAACATTTTTTAATGACTCCTCTTATCAGGTGGTTGGACTAAACCAATTAGGATAGTCTTACCAGGTTTTGTTAATCGAGCACTCACAGTGGTTTTCCTGCTGGCGAGAGGAACCCTTTTGGACTGCTTGTTGAGAGCCAGTTCAGATATGTTTTAGAGGTGAAAAGAGTTCCATTTATACATGGGAATCTTTGATCTCTCACACATAACTATATCATTCTTCCATCACATTAGACATAATATATTTGCAGTATCGCCACGCTCATTCCACATTTATCAAAGTCATTTGTTTCATGATTTGAGTTGTTTATATATATAATTATGATCTTCCATTTATCTTTTTCTTTCCTTATTAAAACAAAATTTGAGTTTTGACTTGTTATTATAATTATTCCAGTTTTACAAGCTAAACCACATCCGCCCATTGTTTTGCTTTGAGCAACAGGTTACGACCGCTAAATTTCTGAAAACTTCAAAAAATGACTAAGGCAAATGTGGAACGAGTGTGACAATACGCCTACGCATTCCAATATTATAACATTTTGAGCAAAGAGACTTGGCGATGCAAAAGATGAACAAAAAGTTTAAGAAAAATGAAGATCATACCGAGCATTGAAAAGATGAAAAGTTAAGGAAGAACGTGCAATTTTTCAAGCGCAGAAGACTCTGATTAACTGTTGTCTTCTTATGCACATTTTTAAATAGCAAGTTTGATATAGATCTATGACATTCATTAATATGGCAATGGCAATATTTTTCATGTATGAGAAGCAAGATGGAAGTGTAAAACAGTATGAGAATTCCATTTACTTGTACAAAGCAGAGTAAATTTACTGGTGTATAAAGAATTCAAATTACTGGTACAATGAAGATTCAAAGATAAGAAAAGCTAAAATAACTGTACTGTAACAATACATGCAGCACAAAATCAGTTTAAAATCTCATTAAATCAGTATTGAAGAAGTAGTGAAAAAGTTATGGTATGAATGTACATATATTATTATGTGCAAAATTATGAAGAAATATAGATCAACTTTCAAACTTTGAGCTTATCTTGGCAACAACATTTGGACCAGGGGCGGCGACAGGATGGACTGGGAATCCCTCTTGTTTCTTGAACATACGAGTATGTTAGTACAATATTGCAGTATTTCATTACAGTTTTAAACTCTCCTACCCACCCTCCTCTCACTCCCCCACCCCCACCCCGTGCACCATCAAGAGCTACATCTATGTATCTGTACTTTTGACTGCATGATCTCAGAATTTCTTCTTAAGCCCCAACCCTGTGTCCTTTTCACCACCTTCCCTCACTCCTGAATAAACAGTAATAATATACATGAACATGTACAATATTATTATGCATGTAAAGATACGTCATTGCGTGCAGTATAATGTACCTGGTGAGATGAAAACTGCATAATGAGTAAAAGATTTTAAAGAATCATTATCACCTTTCCGCCATTTAACAGACCAGTAGCCGTATTCATAATCGTTACGGTAACCATTGGAAACTCCCAAAACATTAATAGTATTCTCTGTAGTTAATGCAATACGTTAATTAACGCAAGGATTATGCATACATCTGCAGGCTCTGAGTTACCTTCCTTCCCCCATATCTCTCTCAGATACCTTCCTCAATTCCCGTATTCTAAAGTATATATCCATTTTGATGAATATTGTCATACACCATAACTTAATTGGTGGTTTGTTTGTCTGTCTGAGGTACGTGTTCATGCCCCTTTTCAGCATAGTCATGGCTATATCAAAGAGGTCTGAACCCAGTTGGGTCGCCGATAGGAAGGTATATTTTAAACATCGGGAAAAATAAGTTAGAAGCAACCCGTCGTTAACTCGGGATTGGGGATTCGAACTCGGGATCTTTCTCATCAACAGGTAGGCACTCAACCACTTGGCCACCATGTGGCCTTAAATGGTTGGTGGAGGGTGACTTTATGCATTGATGATAATGAAATATAGTGGGTTATGTGTAAGACATAGATTAGATGAAAAGTTAATATATACTGCAAGGTAAAAATGAATTAAAGGAGCCTTTATAAGCGGTATGAAACACACAAAACATGACTTACACACCAAGGTCCTAGTCACCCCGCCTTCTGTCTAAACACTCTGTGTTAATATGGCACTGGGATGGGGAAGGACTTAAGATTATAGCGTCTCCTAGCCTGAGAACGATAAACATTGTTACAATCCAACCAAAGCATGATTCCTTGGTAATGCCGGTGAATGGGTCCTTATTCGGAGGTCTTGNCCTTTCCCAGTGCCACCCACCCACCTCGGAACGGGGAGCTACGACCCTGGCCTGTATAAGAATAATGTCTCCAGTTTAAGCAGACAGACAGTTCCTGCTGAATGCAGTGAACAATGATAACTTTGAGTTTGAGCAAGAAAATGGTAAAGAAACATGATCTTGATCTGTTTGCTCTGATTTTGAACTGTCACAACTGTATTGACTAAAGATCCACTTCCAAATATATGACCGCCCTTACCAAATTCAAAATAGAAAGCATCATACCTGAAAAGACAGTTAATTTTGTTCAAATTTTGGTAGAATCCTTCATAAGATAAGAATAAGTCAAAAGACAAGACGTCTAGAGTATCAACCGGTTAAAGGGAAACGAAATTTCAAGATGCAACTTGAGATAGGGTAAAGGAGAAATCCGTTCATATTTCGGAACGCAGAACTGGATGGAGAAGAGGCCCTTCGTCATAGCAGCTGTCACAGTGTACAACTCAAACTGTGTGGTTCTGGAAAGAGAGACGGGAAGAACTTGATCTCAGGGCGTCTGATTCGCTGTCCAAAGGTCTCCAGAAAGCGTCCACCGCTAGAGGGCAGTCAGAAGCGCTTGTGACGTCAACATTCAATGTCAAAGTGCTGAAAGAGAGTGTCACAACAGCAGATCAGTGGGCTTGATACGATGTATCAAAATATAATATTAAAAATTAACAACATACCAATCATTGTTTGACCCAGCTCTTTTGCTAACTGAGAAACGCCGGAATGTTATCTACCGTAAAGAAATTAATACTGGCATCAAGGGTAAATTATAATGCCCAATAGACATGCACTAATACCAACTTACACTATTACTTTCACGTATTTTCATTCCAGCCGTGGTGAAACCATAACCTTTTTGAAGGTTGACCTCGATTATTAATATTAACGAATAAAGTGTTAATAACTTCAGTAATAAAAGTAAGCAACTGCCTATAAAATTATCATCACATATGTCCCTTTCCTCCTCTTCCACCATCATTACTATCTAAAACACACTTCTCTTCATCTTAGTTTTGTTAAGTCAGGATAAACATCACTTTAATCATCATCATGATCTTGTCATAGATACCGACACAGATAACAGCAATAGCCTGGGCCATCTTTACATATAGGACCTTTGACAATTACCCTTATCTCATACCCTTTCCACCTCCTTCGCCCCCCCCCCCNCCCCCCCCCCCCCCCCCCCCCCCCCCCCAAAAAAAAAAAAACCTTCAAGAAAAATAAAACCTAAAACTGGCCCTCTGGGATTACAAAAAACAAACAAACAAACAAACAAACAAAGGTAATTCAATGAAGTCCCCAGCCCCATCTACTTACTCTCGGTGTCTCTTGTACCAGAAGTATCTGGACAATCCACAGCAGTTCTTATACGAGCCACTTATCCTGCAGTAGCAGACGACCAGTACGGTCAACATGACACAGATGGCGGCAGTCAGAGTTCCAGCCACGATGTACAAATTCCTGGTGTGCTCCGCGTTGTGGATGATTCCCCCTGCCGCATCTATATCCTCGAGAACAGGGGAGAACAAATCCACTGCAACATAGAGAAGATTGAAAAGGGTGTAAGTGTTTCTTGTTCTCATTGATGAGATTAAAGAAAAGTGGCCAAGGTTTTGTCTAAATGCTATAGTAAATACTATTCTTCACGCATTGCAGCTCCGACACTTGCTGATATAAAACTGTTGACAAATATTGAAATCAAAGCAAAACTTGGGTCTCTGGCATAACTGAGAGTTTGCGCATTATCGATAGGATCTCTTACCATCGTAGGAGTTATATTAGTGCATCGGTGCTGAATGCACCCTTAGAGGTGTTCAACATGCAGAGCTAATGTAAATATCACGATGATAAGACGTCCCACTATTAATGCGCAAGCTGTCAAATGACTGATAAAACAATTTATTCATGTCAATAGGTTTCTTACGTTGATATCTTATTTCAAATTTAAATGCTGATTTCTTATGGACCTTTATGGCAGAGGTAGGTATGTGTAATATATCATTTTCTAGTTTTAAGTTCATATGGGAGGCAGCGTGGCTGTGCGGTTTGTAAGACGTACTCAGAAACTGAAGACTATCAAGTCTAATGTTTGTGTGTTTGACTCGCACACTGGGCGGTTTACGTTGCCCTTGGAAAAGACACTTCACTTCCATAACCTTATTCGATTCAGGTGTAAGGGAGCACCTGGCTATAGAGCTGGGGGGGGGGGGGGGGACTAGGGCGCTGTGCCACTGGCTATCAGCAATGACTTTGTTATGTATTTCATTTGTAATATCATGTATTTACATGTATGATGTATATTGTTCTATGTCACTATATTATGTATTAATGCATGAGATGTATAACATTGTATGACATTGTAAACCAAATTCCCTACGGAGTAAGTAAAAGTCGTATTTTTATTTTCACTTTCATTTTCATGTGCATAATTCATTTTCTGGTTTTAAGTTTATATTACGTCACGAACTATATATTATGTGATATTCATATCTGATTATGGGGTTGTAATTCACTTGTAATATGCAATATGATCGTGACACCAGGGAATGTCACTATGCGCATGCCCACCTTTTCTCTGCTTATAATGGTCCGTATGACATCCGCACTAATGTCAGTGACAATAGAAGTAGTTTGTATCCACGGTTTAGCCTGGTGCCTTTGCTATGAGCGTCTTTGTTTATCACTTTTTACATTGAGTAGATAGAAACTCTTTTACTCGGACAGCGAGGCAACAGAAGATCTTCAGAAAAGGACAGACCCGTCAAACTTGTGTTACAGCCATTTGACTTCCTGACACTCTGAAGGAAATGGACACTCTTGGATCATGACTCCCAAGTGTCCAGAGAGTTTTTATCACGCTTTTCAGTGAATACTACCAGAGATTCTGCTCATCCCTAAATCCCGTGGAGACTCACGTGTGAACTGGCAGTTGGAGCCGGCGTGTGAGTGAATACACAGACAAGTATGTGCGTGGATGCCGTCTCTGCAATGACCTCCGAATCTACACGGGTTGGGGTCGCAGTCGTTGATGTTCACTTCACATCTGCTACCTACAGATACAGGAAAGGAATCATTTGTTGACTGAAAACGCACTCTGTTGTATATTATGGAAAGAAAATGACAAGTGATAAGTACATGTACATGAACCTACGGCTCGATCCATAATCAGTCATTAAGTCATATAAGTATACATAAACAGTTATATGTTCTACCGACTGATGGTTAAGAGGTCACACCACTGTTTCGAATTTTAGAAAATTATACGTTCCTCTGTTTAATCTCAAATTTCCATTATTCGCAACATGTTTCGGAAAGTCTTAAGGAAAATGCATTAGCTACATAAAAAGTCACATGATCATAAGAGCAGTTACTTACATTTTGCAATTATTTCAATGTTCCACAAGGGTTGTGATCAAGACGAGTTGACTCTAATTGATTACGAAGAGGATCTCTTGTTGAATATTTTTTTCATTCGAGACAGAGTAAAAGAATGTTAATGCGATGACCCTCTGCTTGCGGCATTTCGCTCTCCGTTATGCTGATAATGATTTTATTATTATCTTTTAAATCCTCATTAATGAAATTGAAAGATAGTAAACAAGATGGACATCTAGCTCACGAAAAGCGAAATTCAGGACCCTTATTGCAAGCAGAGGCCTAGCACAATGACTTGTGTTTATTCTAGCACGCTGTAAAGTTTCGGAAGTCATGCTCAACACTTAAACCATCTGATGATGATATTTTTAAAAAGATATTTCATAAAGAAGTCGATTCAAGACAGCGGTAGGATCTCCACGGTCAACAATCATTGCCACAGTGAAACAATACAATCTCATCCCAGCAGAAAAATGCATGACATTTCATCACCTCGGTTAACATATTATGTAATATGTTCATTTGGTGAAGTCCTGAGACTCCCAGGGTGCACTTGGGTTAGTGCTAAGGTCAGAAAGGAAAAACACCCTTGCGCCATATTTAGAGACTTTTCTTTCTTAACTCTTGAGGCTAATCCCTCTCGTCACTGTAACTCAAGAACAGTTTGACAGAGTTGCAAGAACATACCAAATGGCTATAGATCTAGAACATTTGAAATACCTGTGAAACCAGGTGCACATATACACGTGAAGTTCCCATTACCCTCTACACAAGAACCATGTGCCGAACAGGGATTCTGTGTGCACGCAGGGACCTGAAATTGAGAGGAGCAAGTTAGATAAACGACAAGTGAGGAAATACCCGAGTAACATATTATGTGAAATCGTCATTTACTAAAAAATAGAGAAGTATTTCTAAAAACTTCGTTGTCGCAATTGGGACATACCAGTCATATCGTAGAAATAAAGACTATAAAGCATGGACCCATTTTTTTAAGATATTATTAATTTCACTTTAAAGAGAGAAGAAAAAACGTTTATCCACAAAAAATAAAAGGTAATGAAAGTCTCATCATTCCAAACTGATTTACTGAGTGCAAATTGTGTCCCTTTCATGTCACGAAAGTTATCAATATAATCACACATTATATAACAATGAGCTGATTTTTGCAGCTGTCACTTTTGAAAAGAAAAGCTTCTCAAATGCAAATAAAAAATCTGTCACTTTATCATTCTGTCTATCCATCCATCCATCCATCCATCCATCCATCCATCCATCCAATCCATCCATCCATCCATCCATCCATCCATCCATCCATCCACCCATCCGTCCGTCCGTCCGCCCGTCCGTCCGTCCGTCGTCCGTCCGTCCGTCCGTCCGTCCGTCCGTCCGTCCGTCCGTCACCAACTTCCCTACTACCTTTGTTGTACAATCTATTCCCGTCCATCCAGGCCGGCAATGGCAAGTAAAATGGTACGGGTCTAACGTCACTTCCTGGCAAAAACCGCCATTTTTACACGGGCTCAGCGAGCATGCCTTTAAGGGCTCTGAACAGGTAGTACCTTGGTGACCTGATGAAGAAAGTTAAGCTTTTATTTAGAGAATCTCCTTATGGAACATCATTCGGGTAAAGGGCATGTCACCATCTATATTGTAACATGTACAGGGCAAAAATGCTGAGCAAAGAACCATAAACCTCTGATCACTACGCTTTCCTCACAATAAGCCCACGAGATTCAACATTTTTAAAAAAAAATTTTGCATGAAAGACTTTGCTTACAAATTTTGTAGAGTCTATAAATATCATTTTGACTTTTTCAGTGTTTCACAACAGATTTGTATGATATCTTAGTATGACTAACACATGATGATTATCTTTGGCATTTTATGAAAGCTTACTGCTTTATTTTTGCTCTAAAATATTACTCTTCCATTTGAAATATCGTTTGCTTTAATTCGGCTCATATCATACGAGGTCCAGTGGTTAAGGCGTTAAACTCAGGCTCAAAAAGTGATGGGTTCCATCCCCACAATGTTTATCTTCTAAGTCATAGGGTGATGTCATTTCATTTTTCTTTAGTGCACTCCTCTGACAAACAAAACAAAACAAAAAAGGAGCCTGGCCGAGACGGGAAAAAGTTATTGTCTAAACTCTCAGGGCCTATCACATGCCAGGGCAAGCTTACTGAGTGACTTTCCTAAATGGAATGCCATAAATATGAAACCATATGAATGAGGTTTGCCTAGACTTCTAAATAAATCTCATTATCATTATTATTACTTAAGAGTTTGCGCCTTAACGATGGTAATGATTACATCAACTCTGCATGTTGAACGCTACTGAGGATGCACTCAGCACCAATGCACTAATGTAAAACTCTCAGTTATCTTTCACCAGCCTCAACATAGCACACTCAACTTACCTGGATCACAATGACATGTGAAACCATTGCGTTCGTCCACGCAGGTGCCATGAACGCACGGTGTCGACTCACACTCGTTGATATCAACCTCGCAGTGCGTTCCCGTCAGGCCCGGCGGACATTCGCAGTAAAAGTTGGTGCTGTTTCCTGAGCACGTGGCGTTGTTGTAACACTCCACCATGTCGCAAAGATCCTCTGTTCGGTTTTCACAGTAATCTCCGAAATATCCTGCCGGGGAGAAAGAAATACAGGACATGAACTAGACATACTACCGGTAATGGATCCTTACCTTTAAGGTACTGTATGTCATCTATATCTAATTTCTACACTTGTCCTCAGCCTTTCCTGGTCAGCCAACCTATTAAAGCCACAGGGCAATCCCGCAGATCTTTTTCATAGACTGATTATCCGGTCTTGGAATCAAGTAAAGTATAGTCAAGCACTAATTCGTACTTCTCCTGTATCGCTTTTGTCAAGTTTCAACGATCCTTTTCAGCACAGTTATGACTATATCAGCGTGAAAGTTTGGATGCCTCTGGGTGGTCCTGAGATAGATGGATGTTCTTTAGCCTTTGAGCACCGTCAAAATCACCCAGAGAGAAACATGCTTCAGGCAGAATTTGAAACCAATACCTTTCGCTCCAAAGACAACCTGTCTGCAGGATTATTGTAAGGGTATAAGACAATTGGGTTTAGGCCTTATGCTGGGCGCCTGTTCTACAGTCAGCATTGTAAACTCTCATTATCACAGGGCTAGAGAAATGGCATCTGCCAGTCGGTATCATTTTACAATCATCAGCATGAATATCATATCAATCACTAACAATACACAGTACACCCCGTAGATGGCGAGTACCTGTTTGTTTCTTAGAAGAGTGGTCGCCTTAAATAAATGATGCTCATACTGAGGATGGGGTCCATGTGGCCGTACAATTTGTGGCAAACTGGCGGAATTGCTGTATATTTGCCAAATGAAACAAATAAGATGCTCTCGTCAAAGCAAAATTCTACACTACATAAGCAGAGAAAAGATGAGCTTCGGTCTATGAATGTAAACGAAGACCTTTCTTACTCAAGCCTTTGGGGTCCTCTCACGCCACTGATGATCTTACCATTGGACCGTATGCACTTTTAGAGTCGCGGCCAATTTTTTTCGTAGCATCTACGTTTTAACTGGCAGATTTAGAACTACAGATTTACTACAGTTGGGTTATGGATTGCGTTTGCATGATTCCGCGGGTGAACGACGGAGGGCGGTCGTTTCACTTGTGAGTAGTCCTTTGTAGATTCTAAGCAATGAAAGTATCAGTCTCAAAGCAAGCCAAGATAACTGTGACTGATGCGGAAGAGCTAGAAAAGAGTGCGCTGGCTTGCGAGTGGTGTTTGCTACATTTAACCTCATTAATTAACATACATAAATACCACTACTGCTTCTTGCCAAATCTTCCTCCGACACAAGACCTTTAAAGAAGAAAGTCAACTTAACAATATGAAACCGTAGATGGTAGATGCCATTTTGCCGAGCTTCCACTTCCGGTGTATCGCAAAATATTAAAACAGTAGAACTCAGAAAACTATCGAAACGATACACTTCTACGAGTATCATGAGGCACTGCTGCCTCTATCTTAGCCATCCTTCAGCTTGATCATTTCACAGTTGGTTTATAAATGGTTCACATACATTTAAATCATAATATATGTGTATGTATGTGTGTGTGTGTGTGTGTGTGTGTGTGTGTGTGTGTGTGTGTGTGTGCGTGCGTGCGTGCGTGCATGTACATGCGTGCATAAGTGAATGTAAAGCGCTTTGAACCCAATTGGAAAAACGCTATATATTATGTGATTATTATTATTATTATTATTACGATTATGATTCTATTATGATTAAGATTATGATTATTATTATTGTTATTTTCACCGCCACCATCACTGCCACCACTGCCCCCGGCACCTACCAAAAGGACATTCGCAGGAAAACTCGTGTGAATCATTGCGGGGGTGAGAGCAAATGCCGCCATTTCTACACGGATGACTCAAGCACGAGTCAAATATTTCACAGTTCTCTCCCTTGTACAGTCCACAACAATGGCACTGGAAGGAGGGCTGCGATAAAATGAGAATATAACATTAATTGTAATTTTATGTCTTAAAAAGCAGCCTTCCACCTCCACCTCCTCCTCCTCCTCCTCCTCCTCCTCATCATCATCATCATTATTATCATCCTCCTCCTCCTCGTCATCATCGTCGTCATTGTAAAATAAGCGAAAACAAACACCACTTCAATCCGACAACTTTAATAAAAAATTAGTAAGAGCTAAAAGGTAAAACAGTCTAAACGTTTCAACAAAAGCCTTGTTCAGTAGAAATAAAATGAATCATTCTCATCGTCTTCATCACGATCATCATCATCATCACTGTAAAAAGGGCGAGAAATTTAAAACACTACTTCAATCCGACAATTTTAATGAAAATAGAATTACGCTGAAGTGTACAACAGTCTAAACTTTTCGACAAAAAGCCCTCTTCAGTAGAAATAAAATGAACGAATCATCATCATTATCATCATCGGCGTCATCATCATTTGTTTCACACAAAATAAAAAGAAATGGCGTCCACCAGTGTCGTACTTTACAATTTTATTTAAATTACAAAAAGAAGTACACAATAAGGAAATGTCAAATTTTCGGAATTGAAAATTCCTTCATCAGGAATAAAAATAACAATAATGGCGTCAAGATGATGATTTAAAATTTTATAAAATGATGATTTAACTCTGACATTGACCCTCAGACCAGAGAAACAGCTGACCATTGTCGGCTGGTAGGTGGAAGATGGTGTTGAGATAGTGGTGATGAATTGATAATGGTGGTAGTGATGATGGTGATAACATTAGTGGTGGTGGTCATGACACTGGTGGTAATTATGATGATGATGATGATGACATTAGTAGTGGTGGTGGTGTAAGTGGTGGTGGTAGTCGTGGCCTTGATGGTGCTGATAGTGGTGGTGGTTATGGTAGTAGTAGTGACATGTGGTGCTGATGGTGGTGGTGGTGGTGGTGGTGATTGTGGTGGTGGTGATAGTACTGATGGTAGTGGTCATCATCATCATCATCATCGTCATCACCAACATCATCATCGTCCTTGAAAACTGCGTGAAACTCAAAACACTACTTCAACTCGATATACTTTCAATGAAAAATTGAATAGAAGCTAAAAATATTTAATCACAATTTACAAGATTTCGGAAAAAGGTTTTTTTTCTCAACATCATCATCTTTATCGCTTTAACCATTATCCTTCTATCATCGATACAATACTAATTACCCATATTACCAACGGGACTGCCTTGGCGAGCGATAAACAAATAGTTTGGGGGCATTCTAGCATTTTTGATTATCACAAATAATTCTATACAGAAGGTCTCTGGATAAATATGTGCTAGAATAAATACACGTACATTGTTAAGGTACATTAAATCTCATGACAAAGACTGAATGTGTCAGATGTGCATAGCGCATCGAAATACATGTGACAGGAACGCCCTATAAACTAATCAAAAGAAGCTGGATGTGCCCAGGGGTCAGGTGGTATACAAGCAATATAGTCTAGTAGGCTTAACTGCATCTCTCTGGTATCTAGACAAACTTGCAGTTAAATGGAATCGTGACTATAAAGTGACTTTTATATTAAAACAATACAGTCGCGATAAATATGCGGAATGACATAAAACGAGGTACCCATTCTCTTTACCTGGTCATTATAGGTGACACAGACGCCCCAGCCACTGCACGAGGCGCCATGAGACACGTGGCACGAGCTTGATTTAACTGTGACGTTGACCCTCAGACCAGAAAAACAGCTGACCATTGGGTTGAGAGGGTCATCGGCTGGTAGGTGGAAGATGGTGTTGAGATAGTGGTGGTGAATTGGTAATGATGGTCGTGACAGTGGTGGTAGTGATGATGGTGATAACATTAGTGGTGATGGTGGTGGTCATGACACTGGTGGTGATTATGATGATGATGATGATAATGATGATGGCATTAGTAGTGGTGGTGGTGGTAGTGGTGGCCTTGATGGTGCTGATAGTGGTGGTGGTGATGGTAGTGGTAGTGACAAGTGGTGCTGATGGTGGTGCTGGTGACAGTAGTGATGGTGATAGTGACGTTGGTGGTGATAATGTGGTAATTGTGATGATGGTGGTGGTGATGGTCGTCGTGGTCGTGATAGTGGTGGTAGTGATGAAGATGGTGACCAATGGTGGTGGTGGCGGCGTTGGTGTTGGTGACAATAGTGATGGTGATGGCGGTGTTGGTGGTAATGGTGGTTGTGACAGTGGTAGTGTTGATGATAATGTCAATGGAGGTGCTGATAATGGTGACATTAATAGTGGTGACATTAATGGTGGTGATGGTGGTGACGGTGTAATAGTAATAGTGTTAGTGGTGCTGGCGGGTGATAAAAGTATTTTCAGTATGAGGATGATGTTGATGACATGACGACCAAGAAGATAATATTACTAATGATGATGGTTGAGGCGGTTGCGATAATATTATGAGTAAAGAATACCACATTATCTAGATTAAGAACTTTATGTTGTGATTTGTACAAATACTGACGGTGGTGATAGGGTTGATGATGATGATGATGATGATGATGATGATGATGGTGATGATGATGATGATGATGATGATGATGATGATGAGAATGATGATGCGCTGAAGCAGAGGGTGACCATGCTGTTGTAATGCAGGTGAAAGAGTATGATAATGACGAATATGTTAATTACCATCACCATTAATAATACTAATTATGCCCAATGAATGTGTTGAAATTAATAATGATGATACTGTCTAGTGTTAAGTTCGGTCCTTTGTACATCTCCATGCCCTATCACACCAGCACCTCACTGTCTTCTTACCTATAAAATAATTACTACCACTCTTGAGATAGTCTTGTGGCACCAGGAAAGACTCGTTACTGGCAGCTGCTATAATTGGAACACCACGTGACGTGTTGCACGTGATGAACCCCAGCTCGTCCACGTAATAGGGCAGGATGGTGAAGGAATCGATACCAATATCTCGGGGCATGAACCTGAAATGTATTTCAGCGCAGTGTCATCAAGGGCAAAGACAGACAACATATTACCACTACATTATCACCCTTTAACTACTAGTCATTTGCCTAAGCCTATTCTAAATACCGTGTCAAGGGGGCGAGACTCTGTTTAAATCAACAACGACGTCATAAAAATAGTACTTTGTTACTCTGTTCGTTATTATGATAACAAAGCTGTGGAGCGAGCAAAAGGGATCGTGTGGTAAAACCCTGGGACCGGCAATGATGAACGATACGATGAATAAGAGATTAAGATGATGTGCTAGTCAGCCTGATAATTAGTCTACTCTCGTGTGTCAGCTGTTAAATGACCGACTGATTCCAGCCATGGGCCATAGAGATCAGGGTTCGATAGGTTAAAAAAAAACAACAAAGAGGTGCCAACCAACCAACCAACCAACCAACCAACCAACCAACCAACCAACCAACCAACCAACCAACCAACCAACCAACCAACCAACCAACCAACCAACAAAAGACCAGGAAGGACTAACAACGACAGCAACGACAAAAACAACAATAGCAATAACAACAACAGTTACAACGGCAGCAACTACGGCAACAACAACAACAACAACAACAACAACAACAACAACAAAAACAGCAGCAGCAGCAGCAACAACAACAACGACAACAACAACAACAACACCAGCTATACTTACTTGAGTAAATTGCCTATCTGCATCTGTACTGGTTGTAACTGAACGTCCATCAGCTCAGATGTTTCGTCAACACCGATGACGTAATCACTCTCGTTATACATCGAGACATTACAGCCCACCCTTGTATGGCAAGTAAACTGTAGAGACAGGAAATTTAAAGTTTGAGGTTATATGTATACATTGAATTTCCACTCACTTTTTGTTTTTCACATATCGGGTGCCTCCTCCCCTTCCTACTCCACTTTCTTCCACACGTTTACCTAATTTCAATATCTGACAACTGATTCAAGTTGAATGAAGTTGAAATTTAGCACACATGAGCACGTGGATATTGTCTACTAATGCCATACATTTGAAATGAGTGGAAGCCAGAGTTATGTTAAAACTAACAAATTTAAAACATATGTCTAACAACGGTGTATACCCTTTGTGCATCTATCACGTCATTTTTGGACATGGGCTTTATTATTAGTAGTATTGTTGTTTTGACAAAAGTATAGTCTAGAACCTTGACCAGTTACTAATTACTGGCTCTCTGTTTGCTATTGTGCTCAAAATATCCCAGTTTTGTTGTTGTTTTTTTAAACCATTGAAGTTATTAGATTTTGCATTAAATCAACATTTTTTTTTCTCAAAATTTGGGCCATCCTGTTTATTAGCAACGGTTTTTCAGTTTCTTTTTCCTATTCTTGCCTCTCCAGACATTCTGTTACATCTACATTTTCACAACTAATATAAAAAATGTCCCAGCTGAAACATCATTTAGCCCCGGTCATTGTTAGAAGGCCATGCGAAATTGCAAGAATGATCACATTCAAGTCATCGCAAGACCAATAAATGCAGCGCCGGAAATGAGATCTCCGCATGCGCACTGGCCGCTCTTCCTGTGCAACTTCCTGCGGCATCCTCCCGTGCCAGTAATCAAACTGAAATTGGATGTTTTCGCTAAATTTCTGCTGCAGCCCGTCTTTCATCATAGATGTAGTTGTCAGCCATAATGAATTTTCAGATGAAGAATGGGAGGGCAAAGCATACAAGAAAAAGAGTATGCAGAAGAAAAAAGACGAAAAGTAAATAGTCAATTCAGAGATGAATACCAAGGAGAATTATGACATGAGAAAGACTACAACTCAGAAGGGCAAGAAGAAAATGGAAAAGAAAGAGTAATATGTAATATTTCTCTTTTAGAATATTTTCAGCGAAATGTTGACCCAGTCCTGTCATTAGCGAGATGTTCTCCTTTCTGTCGGTATCATGCAAAATTTGTATTGGGACACCATGTCGACTTGTAAAACTCGGCCCGGTGATAAAAATTAACAACGGCGTACAGTAGTAACTAACAACAGACACATACAGAAAAAACGACAGCTAGAACACTTGGTAACAAGTAAAGAACTAAATATGTATCATCAGCCAAAAGGAGGCCTTAATCGTCATATCAGGAACTGAGATATTTGATTTTAAAAAATAACTGGGACAGTCCAATATCGAATTTTTGTTTGTTGCGGAAATCGAAAGTCAAATCAATTCCGTAACAAAAACATCGATGTTGCCGGCTACAACTTAACAATTACGGATACATCTAAGACAGATTAGATGACTGGTAACAGTATTCTTTAATCGCCATTTCCTTAGAATGTTGTCAATGCATGGCGGTGACCCCCTGCAACTTCTAAAAAACTATATCTCGGATCGGAAAAATGGTGGGTCAAAAATTCCTTCACCTTGACGTCATTCAAAGAAAGCTTACGTGGCATTTTTGTTAAACCATATTATAGTTTGATATGAAAACCTAATATCATGGATGGAATGGCATTATGGATGGATGTACTCCGTAGTTGAGCAGTGAACCATTCAATAGGGATTGTCCTGTCAGTTTCTCGATTAGCTGCTATATCTTTGTGATGCCAGTGTATTTTAACATGAATGTGTTGCTATTCATATAAGTAAATGAAATTTGGCCAACAATCCACAGAATATAAACTTATTGTTTTGCACGGTACCTGACAAAACATATTCCTTGGAATGACTCAGCTACTGGCCAGGGAAAGACTTTGAGTTTTACTGATGGATACTTATTAACAATGAGAACCTCACAAGTCACATTTTTAGAGGCCTGCTTTGTATATATACATACAATAATAAAGAAATGGTTAATACGTCTCGTATCCAGGTTAATGTCCACTCACGCGACTTCACATTACTATTGTTACATATACCGAATTTCACAGTATTATTAATTTACTGACTTACAGGAACCAAAAGAGGAAAGTTACATGTATTTCTGACGCCCAGAATTATAGAGCTGTTTTCCAAGGTCAAGTTTGCCTGTGGTACGTGACCACAAGCTACTCACTGAACGGACACTGCACTGTTTTCCAACCAGCGCTTCCATCTTCCGCCAATCAGGGTATCGAGCTGGCCCACGCTTCCAACCACGACTGTGACCTGTAAACAACTCTATAACCGACCTTTAACGTTTGAGAATTAAAAGAAAATTAATTTTTTAACTCGCGGCATTTGGACATTGATCCCTGGAAGCTCAGAATGATTTCATTATCCATGCTCTACTTGCTTGATGTAAACTGACGCATCCTGAATGCCAGAAAGAATCTGCCCGTTAAACAAGCTGCACGCACGAACTTTTATACACGCACGCTTTAATTTACAGGTTATTCATCCTACGTAAAACGTAGACCACACATTTTAATGCATAGGCCTTTATTGTCCTTGTCCACGTATAACGTCCTATTTCACATCGATGGTGAAACTTTTGGTATAAGTTTGTTTAGAACTTCAGACTGGTTATGACGGCAGTAATGAAATTCCTGTAAGTGCGCAAAAGATAATATTAATAATAAAGATAATAATAATAATAATAATGCGGTTTGTAAGTCTCGTATGCATGCTAATGTCCCCTCACGCAACTTCACACTATTATTACCCCAGCAGGCCTGGTCACTGTAGAAGTTTATCAGCTTCCTGGGGAGCATACACTGCCGCTGCCGCGCTACACGACTGTACCTTCAGGAGGTACATGAATTTAATCCTACAAAGTCTCTCGTTTACCTCGTGTCAGTAAAAGCGCTAATGAGGTACAGTAAAGTTTTAGTGCTTATGTGTTCATCATGGGACTGTAACAGAAACAGGCAAAGTTCCATTATTTTGGTTTGTTTGGATAGTTCAACATCATCAAGAGTTGACCACTGTTACCTGTTGCAATAGATTAAAACAGTATGTAACTGCAGTAATTGTAAACTTCTCAATAATAGCTTATTTCATTTCTTTTATACTTCTTTTCCTGAAAAATACACTGGTGGAAAAAAAAAAACAACTACAAACAAACTCTGGCAATTTCGATCTTGCAGATGACAAAATAGTCCTCCTAATGTCAGCGGCTCGCAATCAATTGCTCTAAACTATCGCTTTTTAGTGGCAACAAAATGTGCCAAACGAGCGAAAAAAAAACCCGGAACTTACGTTTATCAAGTTCGCACGAACTATGCTTTCCTGCAAGTAAACATTTTGCATGTGGTCCTGTTTTTCTCCAGACTTCAGCAATATGAAATACGACGTTTATCGTCAACAAGGCTGATATGAACATGACAGATTGGCGTGCATAATTTGTACGTGTCTCTTCACAACCGAAACATCCAGTTCAAATAATAATATGCCATGTTGCCATGTCTGAAGAGGGCTAACTCAAAACGGAAGCCACATTTCCCTGAAACCTGGTTATCTCTTGGTTTGGCATATCAAGACTGACAGCATCTGCTCGACAAGGTTTCGACAATGCAACATAATTGTTCATTTGACGTTTCCTTGACGATGGGCTCAGGTCATCAAACATGCCGGCTTGACAGACAGCTAAGGGGTCTGATAATGCTGGCATGGAGAATTGCGGCTAACAGCTTCTATCCAGGGGCAGCACCAATTACACAGATGAGGGAGGGGGTGGGGGGGNGGGGGGGGGAGTCTGCTATCTGCTGCAGATTTATCTTTGTAAGCTCCATACCGAAATCGGCCTTTGCATTTAGTGAAATCAAAATAACAGAAGGTATAATAATGGTTAATACTGAAAATTGTCCTTTTCTGAAATGGCAAGCGTGCAGTGAGAATCGAACACCTGACACAGAGCTTTCAAGTTTTCGAAGTCCACGGCGCTAGCAACAAGACCATACTTGTAGTGAATGACGTCTCCTTTACTATTTTCACCCATGCCTGACACACCTCTACTGTAGAGAGTAGATTCGTAAACGGGACTAGAGCTTAAAGGAAAGCCAAAATTGTACGTGAGAAGGTACCATTTTTGATCTCTCATAGACCGGACATACAGATGTCTGCATTTATTGTTTTGTAATAAATTTTAATATTGTAATACACGTGCTCAGTGGCCCCAGAAGTTTGATATGAGAAAAGGGTGTGTGAATGAGTGAGTGAAGTGAGTGAGTGAGTGAGTGAGTGAGTGAGTGAGTGAGTGAGTGAGTGAGTGAGTGAATGGGGAGTTGGTCAGTAAGTCAACCAGCCAGCCAGCCAGCCAGCAAGCCAACAAAACAGCAAGCCAGCCAACCAGAATGTCTCCTTAATTTTCAAACAATACACATCCCCCTCTCTCTTTCTAACGACCTTGTTTCCAAATCTGTCTCTGGCGGCTGACCTCAGCATGAATCCGCTTGTATACGCTGCACTTAGGTTAAATGAAATCCCCTTTAAACACCTCCCAAGGGAGCATCAAGAGAGGGAGCACTAACTACTGACGGGAGTACTCAAACAGCAATGATACACCATGTTGCTGGGCCACCCCGGGGGATCGGACTGGGACGACGGCACACGGACAGCACAGACGTTAACGTATCGGGGCACTGGTCCCTTTATGAACACTGCTTCATCCCCATATTTTCTCCCCAGAGAATCTCCAAATTCGCCCCTGCAGACCACAGTTTATGTTGAGTGCTGACAGGCTTGCAGAGTGAGCAATAATACACCATTCCAGCGCTGTTCCACATTCTTCTTCGCATACATAATGAACTCGAGCTAAAAGTTTAATTCCCTTTTAACGTGTCGCTCGCGTGTTCTGAATGATTTGACCTCCCCCCCCCNCCCCCCCCCCCTCATGTGTCATCGCAACTGTGTGACTGTCTATCTGTCTGTGGTCTGAAGTCTTATTCCCAAGAGCCTGTTCATAATCCTCAAGTCTGCTTGTTCGCATTCCCCCTCTCCCATCCATTCATCCGCGCCCGCAAAAGAAAACAACAACACGCGACAGAATGGCTGGTCAAAAAAGAGACTTAACAGCACAAAGAATTTCAAGAACTTCGCACATTACCGTATAACGTCTTCCGTGTCTTTCTGTCAAAAACTTTTTTTTTTTCTGCAAGTTCCCGTCCCCTCACCCTCAGGCTTAATGAAAGGTGGGAACAAGCCAAGGCCTAGTTAGTTGACAAGGACGTGGGTAACTAACAGATATAATGTGTCCAGAATTAGGTCAAAACATTCACTTTTTATTTCCGGTTTCATTTTCATTTATTATCTACTATTATTACTGAATAAAGCCCTTGATTGAAATATAATCCGTTTTACGACTCTAGCGATAGGAAACATTTAGTTTTTCACTGTGCTTTCCTTATGTCATAGAATCAGTGGTATTTCCGTTTTTTCTCCTGAATGATGTAATACTATTTTTCAATGGTTTCAGAGTGTCTCCAGTTAGGAAGAAGACACAAAAATGAGTGTACAAATACCAACGAACCACCCAACCAACCAACCACCCAGCCAACCAACCAATCAAAAGACCGCCAGAGCGACAGCCAACCAACCAACCAACCAACCAACCAACCAATCCTCTTGCAACATGCAAACACATTTTACAAATTTACCAGCCAAATCCTGATCATTATCGATACTCCAGCCGGAAGTTCTTGCAAGCCGATGTTGATCCATATTTTGTGACCCGCCGCTGGGTTTTTCCGTTCCAGATTTTTACGAGTCACAGCTCAAATTCACTGGCTCCCGGCGCCGGATAGGTGATTAATTTCTATTTGTCCGATTTTTTTTTTTCCGAGAAAGGGTGTATATTTGGGGAGAGAAGAGTGTCAGAGCAAGAACAGAGAAATATAAAATGCTAGTCCACAGGGGTGTAAGGAGCTTTTTTTTTTTTAATAACGACTACATGAGATATCGAATTTTAGCATTTGCTTGAGTTTGAGTTAGGGTTTTATGGCACGTCAACAGGATAACAGTTAACCTGCGCCTCTCTGGTTGTAAGACTAACTTACTGGGTAGAACTTTCCCATCAGTTTTGCCCCTGTTAGCGGCCGCTAAGCCTACGCATCTACCATTTTAAGACTGTCAAAGGATTTTTAATCCGGTTTTAAACCTTGTTTACTTTTCTTGAGGTTGAGGTTTCGTACATCCAGTCAGAAAGCAACATCCACTTCTCGTTACTTATAACTTCATTTCCTTCTGTCAGTGACAGCAAGAGTGTCGATGCTCGGAAAAACAGTCAACCGGAAAAAAATAAATTGCCTTTTCTTCCTAGGAAGTCAACTGGAAAGAAGTCAACTCTGGATCAACGAAAACCACGTCGAGAGCATTAATGAGAAAAGAATCAAATGGTGATGTGAACCATAAGCCAAAAAAATTGAACTCGCCGGTCTTATGGTTCTAATGTGACTTGCGAGGGGGAGGGGGGGGGAGTTGTTATTTCAGAAGTTTGATTAAAAACATGAAAACCACAGACTGGATATTCCTTCCATACTGCCTTGCAGTTTTTTGGTGATCTGAAAACGGAAGCACAGTAAACGTAACCAAAGCCAACAAAACCGATAGGCTATCAAATTATCAAAGTTCCCTATATTCTACTTAGAAGCTGACATTTTTATCTGGTTCACAAGCCGTATTAAACTCCTCAGTCACACATCACACAGAAAACGAAGAAAGCTCTAAGCTGCTAGCCGCCAGCACCTGATACACACCGAAAGTCACCAGTCATATTCCATTACCCTCATAATTAAGCCGCGATTAGTGAGGAAATAAACATTGATCATTATTTTTTAATTCACAACAGTTTTGACTTTTATAATGTCTTTATGCTTGCAACTACGGCCTGTGTTACGGCTGGACAGAAATTTAATGGTTACCCTCTTCTAACAAGTTTTGACCAGAGGCTTGCGGGTAAAGACTTTCTATGTATGACACAGGCCTAAGGGTACCAAGAGTAGTCGTCACATACAACAGGCCCAGATACACTTTATCACAGGGTGCTTTGTCATTCCTTAAAACTGGGGAGGCCGAGACTCACTGGATGAAAAACTGGAGAGGCCGAGGATCACTGGTGTAATAGGGACAGAACCCGTCGTCCCTTGCGAATAATTCATTTTCTGGCTCATAACTTGCCCGATTTTCTCATCTCGCAAAGGCTATTTCCTGAGTGCTCCAGAATCATTAGGGAGGCAAATATCGTTGCACGCTGTCAGCAGTGACGACCCTTGCATACTCCCATTGCTAT
>JAWQUT010000566.1:256725-282499 GCA_033807755.1 Ellobium chinense | reverse complement strand
GGTTCTATACACCCATGAGCATGATGGGCGGTATCAGCAAGTTACTATGTTTAGCGATCTAAAATCCCCCAGATTCTTTCAGTGTTACATTCTGTCATCACCTACGAAGTAGACCAACTTGGAATCAACACAATGATCTCAGCTCCTCTGACGTGCACAGAATAACTCTTAAAGGGACATGGATAGATATCTGCTTCACAGCCCCACTCCCCTCCCCCGCAAAAAAAAAGTATTTTATTCAAGAATTTTAAACTGCGTACATTTTCCTTTTGCCAGACAATTTCTAAGAAAACACCGCTAGGCTATCAGGATTTTCACCCTCACTACGTCTCCATTATTTGTGCTGTGTGACGTCTTAAAGCGAGAAGAAGCTAGCAGACGATTGGTGCAGACGCGTGCATTAGTGAAAGGTCTCTCTAAATAGTCTCTCTTCATAGTCTATCATAGACTGAACAGGAGAGACGTTATCCTGAATCCTTCTACCGAAATTTTCGTACTCAAACTTCTGACAAAATGGCTACAGGCTTCCACCCTAACTGACAACATTACAAGCCCCTCCCCTTTCCCAGTTCAACTTATGCATAAGCACATCTACACGAAAATCTCTCAAACTATGATTGATACAGGTAAAAAGAAGCAAACAAAAAGTGCTTATTGAAACCAGAACCGCTCTCCAATTTCAAATCCTTATTTTGGAAATAAATTTTCCACCGAGAGCAGGCTTTTTTTTTTTTTGAAAGGATGCGATTTAATTAACTTTGCCTTAACAAAATCGCCCCTTTTTAGACCAGCGTTTTGCCTTAAGCCTCGGTCGGTCCCAATTACAGCTGGGTTTTTTTTTCTTAAAGGAAAAAAGACATACAAAAAGAAAGTCAAGCTCGATGCAGATATTCTGTCCATTAAAGATGCGGGCTCAATATGTTTCAACGGTTTCAAACACACGCGGATGATAAGGATAACAATCCTACTGGACGTGCCACACATTGATTTAGAGGCTCTTAATCTCTTCAGCGTCACGAACCAGTTTGAATGTCGGGATTAAAATCAATGGATCCCCCTCTTGAATGTGGCTTTGCACATCCCTGGTATGATTTCGATATGCGAGCCCAAATTTATTTGTGGCTTGTTTGCTTATTTTTTTTTTTTTATATCAGATGCATAAATGACCCAAATCCTATTTATAAACTGTCGTGAGCCATAGGTTAGCCAAGTCGTGCAATCAGGTGAGGTCAGTTTAGTCTATTTAATCACCCTTTTGATTGTGGCTTTGAACACCATTAGTATGATTTCGATATGTAAGCCCCTGTTTATTTGTTGCGTATTTATTTATTTGTTCTCATGTCCGATGCATAAATGACCCAAATCCTATTGATTGATTGTCATGAACCACAGGTTACAAAGTCGTGCAATCAAGAGAGGTTAGTTTAGTCTATTGAATCACGTGACTATTTTCAATATATGCCAAAGGGGAGGGCCAGGTTACCTCACATTATTTGAAACGCGTCACTTCCGCTATCATTTTATTAACCCTTTAATCACCAGCCTAGGCAGCTCTGTCATTTTTTTATTCTAAATACCATGTCGCAAAACTCGGCCAAAACCAACAAAGTCTAAATGTTACAAAATGATAGTAGACTATCTTTTTTACGGTGTATCCTGGGGATACTCGGGGATGGGTGATCGCGGATGACCTAGTTAAAAAACAGAACGGTGTAAAATTAGTCCATTAGATTTTGCCTGTCACATTTGTCCTCATCAACTGCAGGCACCACAGTTCCGCATTGCTTCAGATGGCGAAGTATCGACAAGATACGAGTAAAGGGCTACGTTTTGAGAAGATATCAAGCGCAGCTACGCTTCTGTGATCATGAGCAATGCAAATGCATACTGCAGCAAGACGATGCTACTCTGAATAACGATTACAGGCTTTGTGAGGAAAAACATAAAAAAATTATCGTCGTCTTTTTCGAAAGAGACTTTGATCCATTTGCAATATCCACTGAATTCAATCATGCCCACTAATTATTACTATACGTTTTTACGTCAGTATAAGTGCTCAGCATCACATGACTTGCCTATAGTTCGATGGCAGAGTTGGCACTGGCAAGTTCACCGGAAAGTTTAGCTCAGACCGAGTTCAGTTCACCGAGAGAAAAACCCCTAAGATCAAGTTATGTTCATTGCTGTGAAAACTGAGTAGTTTTCACATCAGATTAGTTCCCATTGGTTGTAGAAACGGGCATTCTGTTTGATTTTCAAGAGATATGTGAACTGAAATGAAATATAGGTAGAAAATCAAAATTTAGATCCAAAACAGATGCAGGTCAGACCCAGATCAGTTCGTCCAAAACAGCTATTAAGCTCAGATCAAGTTCTTCTGAAATGAACTGACGTTCACGAACTGCGTTCACTGAATCTCATTTCTACCCAAACCTGCTCGGCGGATATGAGAAATATACGATACAAACAAATATAAGCCCTGATCCAAATCGACGTTATATAAAAACCCCAGGCTTTATAAATATGAATCGAAGCATAAAGGTTGTAAAGATTAAAACTTAATCCTCGTTACGCTATCAATGAATCCTTGTAGGGAAACCTCCCTGATATCGATCAAATTGAACAAGACAAACAAAGTCAGTGTAAAGACAAGATCATGGGTCGGGTCATGATGAAACACATTGAGTGTCAATTTCCACTTTCGTTCCTGAGCATGTGCAATGCCCACTTCAACGCATAAAAGAAACGGAAGTTGATTTCAGAATACGCGGAAGTGCGTCATCACATTAAAATTCAAGATGGTCGTCGAAATAGAATCTTGAATGCGAGACAAAACATGTTAAAAGCCCGTGAATGACCTCAGTGACGATCAGAAGACTTCAATGACATATTCATCTAGAAATAGCTAGATCAACTTGACCATAAACCGCCCACCCACCCTCGCTAACACAAAACAAAATACTAAACATGAAAGTCCAAAACTAACAATAAATTACCGGACAGACCAGCGACAACCTAGCCAAGAACATGAGATATTGATCATGGGCGTTTCCCCAAGAGTGTATACTCTTCCCCGCCCTTATCCCCTAACATTTTTAAGGTTTCAAGTTTCACGTTTTTGTTTTTTTTTTTAATGACAGACTAATGGTTAATCACAAAATATTTATAACAATACATAAACATAGTATAGTAAACAAACAAAATCCTTGTCCCTAAATCCCCTTCTGTCTGCCAGTCTGTCTGTCTTTCTGTCTGTCTGTCTGTCTGTCTGTCTGTCTGTCTGTCTGTCTGTCTGTCTGTCTGAATTCGATTCTGTCTATTCTCTCTCTCTCTCTCTCTCTCTCTCTCTGTCTCTCTCTCTCTCTCTCTNTCTCTCTCTCTCTCTCTCTCTCTCTCTCTCTCTCTCTCTCTCTCTCTCTCAAAATCTCATTTTTTTTTCTCTTTCACTCACACTCCAAATGCAACTTGGAAGAGCCCCAGGGATACACCAAATGAAAATCTTACAGAATACTTGTTAACTGAGGTCACGGTTTTTAATATAGACCAGCTTCATCACCATCTTTCCATTCCACCACCCCCACCTTACCGTTATAGGAAAACAAAAATAAATTGCCATAATATTGTGGCGCAATGCATAATGGATACCGGTTCTTCACACGTTTAGCCGGAACTCGGAAGTTGCGGTGACCCGAGTCAGGTGTTAAATTAGTCTGTACAAAGATGCCATGGCTTTCCAGCACTTTGAGAACTGCTTCGTCCTCCCCCCCACCCCCCTCCTCCCTGCCTGCCCCACTCTCCATGAGGAAGAAAGAAAGAAATCTTAAGGGATTTGAATTTATTATCGACCCATTAAAGGGTTTGTCAAACATTTGCTTGGAGACTTCATCATCACACCTACACAATCAACGATCAAATTCTATCTTCTTTTTTTATTATTATTACCACCATATTATTACTATCTCCACCATCATCATCACTGATTAATAAAGAAACTCCCTAGACAGAAAATGCAAAATGCCTGAGAAGAGACAGTGAGGCTATCATCATCATCATCATCAACATCATCATCATCATCATGATCATCATTATCATCATCATCATCACTCTATTCAAGAAATTCAAATTCAAGAAAAGTGAAAACTTTTTTTTAAAGAGAAAAAATATTATAAACCATTCAAATGGCACTTGCTTGATTTGTACAGGTCTTCTTAGGCACATTATTATCATTATCATCATCACCATCATCATCATCATCATCATCATCATCATCACCATCATCATCATCGTTACCATTGTCAACTGAGAGTGTCTCAAAGCAAATGTGTTAACTCTAGAGGAGTGTGTGCAAATTCGAGTACAAGTTGTTAAGATGGCTAAGGAGGTGGATTATGAATGATCTCACCTCCACAAATTTGAAATATTAGAAACTAGGCTATTCATCATTACGCCAGACAACAGCAAAACAAAAATAATACAAAACCAGGCCCACACTCACACGCCCGTACATTGTTGGCAGTAGGCTGTTCTGTGTCTTTACAGCAAGTTTATGACATTTAATCAAAAAATCTCAGACTCTTGTGATAAACAAGTCATCTCCTCGGACAAAGTTGTGTGATTAACTTAACTACTTGGCTGTTTGCTCAGTTCGATGCGGGTGTTGATTACCCTCTTGTCACCACACTATGTATAATACACTTAAAATGTATAAGGAGCCAAATAAGAGTTCAGCAACTGCTCTAATTGGGTATTTTCAGCTCCATCACGTGACCTAGGAAATCTTGCTCACACGTTAGTTTGTTTACATGCTCTGCTTATGTATGATTACTCGTCATTTATCAAAATATCCTAGCAATCCCTAGATAACTTGGTGTAATTGACCCGTCTGAAAATACCTCATTTGATGATAGACTGGTCACTGAATTTAGAATTAGCAGTCTAAAGTTACATGATGGCTTATTTCTGTAAACCTGAAAACTGTACAGAAAATGGCGGTATGTAAATCCAGACAGGAATGTAAACGAAAGCATTAACGAGATTTGTTTTTCAAAAATACATGGTTGGAAATAACCAAGACTGACTGCAAACGCCTTCCTCTTATTTTATATTATACAAATTAAGATGAAAATTGCGTGTTTCTGTGTTGTGTGGTGCTCTTGGATCCCTTGACACAAATTTAGGTTCGTGTCTTATATATAGGCCAAGAAACTTTTAATAGATGATAGGTGGGTAGTGTTTTACGTCACAATGATTCTAATTCATTTTTCCCCTTTATTTTCAACATGCCGTCAGCTTCCTTGAACCTTGGGCCATATTATGCTTAGAATCAACGCTTATAGATCTACTCAATGATAAAAATCATTTAAATCATAAGCCCTTATGCAGTTTTTCTTTATGTTTTTTCAGGATTGGGCAGAACTGAGATCATATGGACGTAGTTCCTTGAACTTTAGTTCTGTTCACGTGAACTTGATTTGAGCATTTAATGGACGAACTGATCTGGAACTGAACTGTAGCTATTTCAGATGCTTGATCTAGACTTTACTTTCCTATCAGTTAACGTATACTTCGAAAACCACAACCGAATGCCGATTTCTGAAAGCAAGGGGACTTGATCTCATCGAAAAACTACTCAGTTTTAATGCAACTGAGCTAGACTTGATCTTAGGTGTTGTTTTTTTTTTTTAAATTTTAGTGAACCAAATATGTCCTGAACTGACCTTTTTGGTGAAATTCCCCTATCCTGTTCCTTTTATCTCATCTTTATACAAAGACCTAACATAATTTATAATTAAACATGCGCACAATAAACAAAATAATAACAGTTACAGAATTGGAAAAATGTTCTTAAAGAAAGTATGCTTTTCACTTAACTCTTTAACAGGGGAGCGTTTTACGCAGGAGAAAGTACTCAAAACTACATACGAAAAAAAAGATATTTAAAGCGCGAGAGAAAGATGTTTTAAGTCATGTCCTGTTTGGCATTGCGTGGCGATCTTGTTATGTAACCGCAGTAAGTTGTGCCCTGTTGGAGGTTCGCGTCTGGCAGACCAGTGGCCTTATTCTTAATGCTTGCGTTGATTAACCCTCTAGTGCCCAGGCATAGAAATACTGGTAGGAAAATTCTGAAAATTGACATACACACTTCAAATACCACTCAAAATACATATAAAGCATTGATTTTGAACAATTTTAATATTTAATAGGTGAAAATTTTGGGTCAAATTTGGACCTCCGGGTGCTGAAACATCCGTGCCATATTTGGACTACTGGGTTGTGTGGGTTGCGAAATATGGACCAGTGGGCACTAGAGGGTTAATGTATTGCGTTTACTGCAATGAACACTATTTAAATGTTTTGGGAGTTTCCCGTGTTTACTGCAGTGCCTTAACTAACGTAAGGATTGTGCATAAATTAAAACTATCAAAAGGGTGTGGACGAACGAAATTTAAGAATGGCATTAAGTATTGATACCAAAATGTTCTTTACTAGTCTAGTTTACATGTTAAATATTACCAAGTATAGCATGCTGTACTATACAGTCTTCATAACAATAGTGACAAACTAGTCAACATTCAAGTTGTATCATAATAACTTTGTATCAAACTTGATTATAAAACTAGGCACGTATGCATTTCAAAATCAATATTTTTTTTCCGCAGCCTGCACATGATATCACATATGTTGCAGTTCATAATAATATGACTGCGATTATGTCAAACAGTAACGTTATTCATGCATGACAACCGCTCACATTGGATAGGGATTATCCATTTATCACTCTGAAGTTGGAGAAAATATTTTTTCACTCTATACAATCCATCCACCTGTTCGCATTTTAGAGGGAGCTTATAAGCTTAAATAGGCACACTACTGCATCACATTACTGCATAAACGACTCTTGCCTTGGATTCATGAAAAACAACATCGCGATTAAATTTTCAGATGCGATCAGATTGTACGAGTACTTAGAGCCAGTGGTACAATGTTCACTTTCATAAATCTCGTTGCCCACGTACTGTAAATTACTGGTCGTTATGGTTATGTTTACAGGTTACTTCTGTAACATAAGAGTTACGAGGTTTTAAGAGTGATATCACCATAAATGAGCACCTTTATAGTTTATTAATATATTTAAATCATGATCGGACCGCACAAGGAAAGTCCTTTTGGTTGCTGAGCTGATAGTTCTACATCTATTTAACCGATATGAAAACTGTGAATATGTATGCGAATTTTCAGCAGTTGAAAATGCCTGTGTTACTAATCATGCAAGTGGGTTCTCCTTTCAAAAAGTTTTTATCGTCACCGTGCTTCAAAAATAACCTAAGTCATATTTCGCACTTCTGAGAGAACGCAGGGGAAACGCTGCATGGCAAAGAAAGAAAGAAAAAGAATCATTGTATATTTTGCAACTGCAATATTAAGAGGAAGATACTGGCGTATTCTAACTTTTTTGGTAACACGTCAATATGGACCTTGATCTCATAAGGTTAATAATGTCCCATTTTCTAAAACACAATGACTCCATTTAGCATCTCTCAGTGATGGAACATACGGGACTTTTATTTGCTCAGTCAACAAATACAAACGAGCTACCATGATAATGTTGAATAATCAGTTTAACAGGTGAAACTAAAGGAAAACTAAAATGGGGCATGCGCTTACACGGATATCTTCTTCCTTACAATTCTGACTAAGAAATGCATAAAATTCATATCTGGGTTGCAGCAAAAACAATTTGGTAGACTACAGTAATATGTTGATTTCATTCTTCTGTGAAACTAACACATTACTAGGAATAATGGAATTCGTTCCTTACACCTCACTACATCAACTCTTCACGGTGAACGAACTCCGCCACACCTGCTGTAAACATCGATGCGTCATATCACA
Source organism: Ellobium chinense (assembly GCA_033807755.1). Classification (NCBI taxonomy): domain Eukaryota; kingdom Metazoa; phylum Mollusca; class Gastropoda; order Ellobiida; family Ellobiidae; genus Ellobium; species Ellobium chinense. The sequence goes on along the minus strand of JAWQUT010000566.1, from coordinate 274,606 downwards.
GGCAAATCTCATTAACATGTAACAGGTTGGACGTTGGTGACATCAGGTAATACCACTAGGCGACGCAGTAAGGTCTGTTGCTCACGATCTTTGGTGAGCGGTGAAACTGTTAACCGTTATCTCTGCGTCAGTTTCGGTATGCCTGTCATCACCTGTGTGTCTCAAATATGTGTATGTATGGGTGTACGATGTGTATTTGTGTGTTTGAGAAAGAGAGTAAAGAGACATGTGTGTGTGCGTGTGTGTTCAGTGTGTGTGTGTGTGTGTGTGTGTGTGTGTGTGTGTGTGTGGTGTGTGTGTGTGTGTGTGTGTGTGTGTGTGTGTGTGTGTGTGTGGAGTGGGTGGGTGGGTAGGTGAGTGAGAGAGGGAAAGAGAAAAAGACATAGTGTGCAAGTGAGAGTATCTGCATGCATGAATATTTTTCTTTATGCATTTCTGTAATCATATCTATTGTAGTCACTGTAACAAAGACACATTTCCCTTGTATATTATATTATATTATATTATATTATATTATATTATATTATATTATATTATATTATTCATTTGATGGGAAAGACCGTGACTTATCATGAAATAAAGCTTGTTAAGTTACGCCCTAACTCTGGATTGATTTTCATTCAACCACCTGCTTAACTATAACATGAAATAACGTCGTGCTGGGAAAGGCCTGTGACTCATCTGTGTATGAATATTTTGATGAACAAACAGAAGCTAGTCAGCAGAAAAGTGGCATAAATTGATAACATGTGCTCTATTTTTCATCTTCAGGTTATGTTGTGTGAAAGACTTGGTTGATTGGTTACTCGTTTTGCGATTTTTTGTAGTCCCATAGAATGGACTACTCTATTCTAATACTTTCAACAACCCTAACATATTTTTTCCTAAAAGTATGAGGATGCCAACAGCACATGGCATAAACATATGCAATTGTAAATGGTCCCATAAAATCAGATATCTGGCCATGGGGAGGTGGGAAGGGGGTTGGATTTGAATTTCAAAGGCTTAGATAGGTGAAAAACATTTGTAGACTCGAATAGGTGAGGTTTAGCCACTCAAGTATAAACGTTGTGGTTGTTGCTAGGTGGGTAAGGTTATCCTGTTTGCTGAGTGAAAAGGCCTAAAATACTAGGTAGCCTGCTTCACTACCTAAGTTCTCAAGATCTAACCGATTTAGGGGCATTTTTCTTTGTGTCAAAATTTGGAGGAAAAGTTAAACAACATGTTTGGGAAGTATTTTGGCTTGGGATCCCTGGATAAATTAATGAGAGGTGTAAAATCGTATATAGCCAACTGTGAAAAAAACATTGGCATCTTCATACCTAAAAGGAAAGCACTAGTGAGTACAGTAAATGTTATTTAACAAAACATTCTGTCTTACTATGAGCCGGTATCACAAGTGAATGACTTCATCTTAAGAACAACGTCTTCGGCGTGGAGAAACAGGAAAACATGTCTAAGTTCCTACAGCCCTATTTTACCATAGCTTTGTAAATCTATTCTCAGATATGAAATTATTTCTTCATATTGCAAGAGCTGTCACTGTTTAGGAGACAGCCTACCATGACGGCAAAACAATCTAGTGATTTGTCTAAGACCAGTGGAAGTATGTGTAATCCATACGTTAATTAAGTATTGCGTTAACCACAGTGAACATTTCTAATGTTTTGGGAGTTTCCCGTGGTAATCGCACTGCGTTAACTAACGTAAGGATTATGCATTCGGCCACATATGAACTGTACAAAGCTAAAGTATGGCTGATCTCAAATGAAGAATAGGGACCAACGAGTCCCACTGCCCAAGTGATGGTATATTATGAGCCGAAACATGACCGGTTAAGGTGCAGATCAGGGAACCAATGGACATTTTTCTCAAATGTAAAGAACGGTAACTCCTGAATCATACTCTGTGCGAAAAGGCCTTTTTTTTATATCTTTGTCGAACCAAAGATTATTAATTGCAGAGGCTTGTGCTTGCATATGAATAGTCTATTCCCTGGAATATCATACATAATATTCTAGCACTTTCAAAGTGATGCTAATTAATCTATGACATCGGGAAGGCTTTGAAATTCATAACGATAAAGAGCAAATTGCCTCAGACGCAATTTATCATCGCCAGCCGATAATGACATTTATTGCTCTTTATGCATATTCTGCCAGAAACGATTTCCAAATTTCGTATGACAGGGCTAAGTACTGCAAGGGACCCTGGTGTCACATGAAATTACGAAAAAGATAATATGCTATAAATATTTAAAGTTAAATGGGGATAGAGTTTAAAAAAATACTGAAAACATACATGAACATGTGGAGCGACACCTACCGGATACAAGGAAGATAATTTCAGGAAAGTGACCCACTGAAGTCAGTATAGAGAGTTTTTGCATTGCTCATTGTTATGAGTTATGATGAAAACATGGGTCCAGTATCCACAGAGGTAGGATTATGGGAACATGAAGCTGTGGCAACATAGGGCTGACCCCAGAAACAGCATTGCTGCATCAAACAGTATCTCACCAATGGAACTTTAATCCGAATGTTTGTAAACGTCAAAGAGGTTATAACAAGTTTAACAAGTTTATTGCGAATAAGCCCAGACCACAGCCGTGGCACATGGGCAAAATACAGTATGCAACGGGATAGCACATGACATTTTAAGCACTAAATCGACACGAAAGCGTGCATATGACGTCACTAGTGCCACGCTGAGCCCACGCCCTCATGGCGCCACACATGTAAATGGTGATGTCCACTGGTGAATGGAGTGCAGCCTATTTATAATCTCCTGAGACAGCAAAGAGGTAAAACACATGTTGGACATGCATTTTTATCAAACTTCACCGAATTTGAAAAGTATTGCAAGCCATTAAAAATTTACAGCCGCATGTATTTTACAAAACAATACCAATTCCTAGAAATCTTATTGAAAAAAAAAAACGAGTTCGGGACAAAACTTATCGTATCTGCCGTTTGCATCAGCAAATAACGATACAAAATAGTGGTGGACCCTTACCTGAATTTTTAAGTATCGACTATCCAGCCTTCGAGGTAAGAGTATCGAAAGTATCGAGTTTATTTCGATTCTGATACTTAGAACTGGGTGAGATTTTGATACTGAACGTATGGACATAGCATTAGAATTCCATATCTTGATACTGTATTGAAGTTTCCAGATATGTAAACCATGATACTCAGTAACGATACTGTTCACCACAAATACAAACGAAATCAACGTCCCTACTGCAGTATGCACAACGAGGAAGGAGTGCTATTATGGATAAGGCGCCAGTGTGGGCACTAGATGATTACAATCATTTGTACGGGTGACGCCACTGGCCACCCTCCAATGTATTTATACCTCCTTGATCAGACAGAACGTATGTAGATTTGTCTGACCGATAACGAAAACACCAGCCACGCGAGTTTTGCAGTCAACACCAACATCACCTCCTCCTCCACCATCATAACCTCCTCCTCCTCCATCATCGCTCCACCACCAACAGCCTCATAACACACGGCCACAATATTGGCTTCATCAGTATATCTCGCTGATACTGTTAAAGACGACTCTTTATCTCCCATCCTGACCTAATCTTTCGTTTCGGAGGACAGCTTAGTGCAACACTTCCTGTCATGTCAAAGGGAGGTGACTTCGACTTGCGAAAGATATTTCACAGAGATCAAGCCCGCTCAGCTTAAAGGGATAGGGTAGGTACATGCTTTATAGCCTGAAAAAAATCCACATTATTTTAAAATAAAACTGTTAACCGTGTATATTTTCCTTCAGCCTGACCATTTCTGAAAACACACCACTGAAATGTTGGGATTTTCAACCTGTGTGTGTCGCTATTCATTACTCGTGCCGCTGACATCATAAAAGTAGGAAAGTTAGCAGGAACTTGGTCTAGCCGCTCTCTCTCTCACTCTTGACGTCACGCAGCATGAGTAATGGTGGGGCGCATAGGATGAATATCCCAAGATTCCAGTGGTGTTTTCTAAGAAACGGTCAGGCGAAAGGAAAAATGAATGCACTTTAAATCTTATGAAACAATAATCTGGACTTACTGGGCTGTGAAACAAATAACTATCCCTACCCTTTAAACAAAAAAAGTGAGACGACTTTTTTCTTGTAAGCATCGGTACAATACTAATGACGCAGTAAGAATAAACATAACGAGCTTTATAGGTCTCTGTTATCCATGTAACGCTGGCTCATGTGACTTCATAGTATTATGACGCTAGCAGGCCAAGTCCTTCAACTACTTTCTCAGCTCCCTGGCGCGAGGTAGTATATTCGTCATTTATAGTTGAAAATCACTAGCATTACCACGACATCGCTTACTGCCTTTATCCAGGGATGAAAATGGGATACAAATGCTTTCCCAAGGCACTTACTATAAGACCATGGTGGAAATAATCCCATGACATTTAAATTCATCGGCCACACCGCTCCACTCAGACAGAAATTTTGCCTCTTCCCTTCGCCAAAAATTGGGGTTCGGAGGGAGCAGGGGGTCCTCTATAAGACCAGATGAGATTTAAGGAAAAAAAATCATCTCTAGACGTCAAAAAAGAAAATGCATTCGTTACAGTTAGAATGTTTCAAGCCTTCCTGCAGTCGCTCAAAAAAAGAGGGAGATATATGGGGGTCAGTGCCCCCATGCGCAAAGTGTTTGTCTCCGAGTTTCCCTTCTCGTCCATTGAGAAGCAACAACTGTCTCTGGTGACTGAAGTATATTCTGGTGTATTACCGCTGTGTGGGTCCATCAGCAACCATTTTGTCTCCCTTCCCCACCCCACCCCCAACCCCGCTCAGCATTATAAGCTCCCTTCTAAAAACCCTTGGAAAAGAGGGTAAGAAAAAATAGTATGTTGATGTTAAAATGAAGGAAATGACTGTGTTCTCACGGTCTCAAAAGAGGGAAGGAAATGTGGGTTAAAAAATCTTACAGAAGAACTTCAGACAAGACAGATATAGCTGCCAGTGAAGTATACAGTGTGAATATATCGCGGGAACGGACGGGGAAGTAAACGAAGGAGGTGCACAAGGAGAGAGAGACAGACAAACAGAGAAAAAGATGAAGACCTGTGAAATAATTGATTGTCCATTTCTTCCACGTCCAAACAGCTCTCCATACAACTTGACTTTCACCGAACCGCAAAAAAGCAAACAAAAACTTCAATCGTTTCGTCCTTGTGTTAAAAAAACAAAAAAAAAAAACTGCAATGTCTGTAAACCACAAGAGCTCCTATTGATTAAGTGGTTTTACTCGTGTGGCTTCATCCCACCCTTCCGCTTCCTGTTGTTCCTTGCACTGTCTGAGCTCTTGAATGAAATCTAAGATCGGACAGAAGCATGGCTCCAAGTTTAAAAGAGGAAGTCGGTGCAGTGGAACTTGAAAAAAGAGATGCATGATAAAACCAGATGAGAAACTATTGAGAGTTTACGCCCCACCATTGGAGATAATTATGAGAATGCAATTTAACGAAATCCTTTAACAAGTTTATTGTACATCCCTGATCGTTGTTGGGGGTATAAGGGCGGTCAACATTACATGTAGCAAATGGCGGGACAGACACGAACAGATTAGACAATACATCTTCATAAACAAAATAAATACAAAAATTTAAATATTTAAAAAGTCGCTGGATCCGCCCCTGTTCTTATTCAGACTATTGCAGACAAACATTAAACCTAATAAGTTTCTGTTCCAGAACACGTCGCCCGATTTCTCCATCAAGCTGTATTCAAGAACTGCTAAGGAAGTTTCCGAGTAATTCTGCTAACAACTGTGCGAACCATCAACAAACGTATGTGGAAACAATGCCTCCTTGGTAAATTTATAGTGCTAAGAATAACCCTTAGGACAAGGGTGATTAACACTACAGTGTCACGTCTTATAATTATAATAATATCAATAATACTCATAATAATATTAATATTAACAATAATGATATTGATATTAATGATAATAATAATAAATAGATTTCACATTTTTATAATTATGGAAGACTAGATCATTCAAGGACGTGTTCAAATCCCTGAGGAGTATACAGTGCCGCCGCCATTTACAAACGCTGATCTTTACCATCCTGACCAGATTATTATTTTTCACTGCTTATAGCCAGGTACCCAGTTTGCAAAGTGCACGTAAATCTAGAACATAATCTGTGAACCGAAGTAACAATACATATAACGTTCTGCCTGTGTTGCCCCAAGTCTGAAAAGGATATGGTCGAAGACACATGATCGTTCTAAGCTTCCCATCCTATCTTACTCTCCTTCCACACACTCATTCCCCCCCCCCCCCCCCCCCCCCCCNCCCCCACATACATACAGTGTTGAGATTGAGACATCTTTGAGATCATTAGTGATGTAGAAAATAAGGATGATGGACCAGAACATTACAATAAGTGTGCGAATTTTATGTGAGATTCCAAATCAAGCGTACTCTTTTATCATCAACATGCTTGCCTGAGAACCTTGCAATGCAGGATGTTGTCCGCTAAAAGCCCATTAAAAACGTAGATTGGATAAAGGGAAGCTGCGCAACATGAGGTTCTGCGCCATCTTTCCAACACTTAGTTTCACGCATTGGGAAATGCTTTCCTAGAAACACCAACCTGACAAAGGAAATGGCGTGCTTTTCTTGCCTATGCAGGAGACGCGTTTTCAGTTGCTGGACAGCCATAATAATCAAAACTTTAAAGATTCCTTAGACTTTTTTAATGCCAAACGTACTCGTATATTTCCACGGACCAAAAGAAGCCCTAGATTTGGAGACTTTCGTAGATAGGGATAGAAAGTTTTCTTTATACTGTTTAAATAAGAGGATGCCAGATAAGTAGGAAACTAGATACTTTCAGGGTTCTATTCTTGTCATCGTGACAAAGAGATACTGAAAGATCTCCCCCCCCCCCCCCCNCCCCTCTCCAAAAACCAAAAACTCTTCACCCCCCTTCCCCAATAAAACAAGATCAAGTATTCGACTATATACTAGCCTACATATTATTTTATCGATTTCCATTGAATCTGTAGTTCTACGGCCGGGGATCAAATGTTGCAACAGTCGCGAAGGCGTATTACTACGGAAATGTCAAACGGGCATCCTTAAACCCCATCTGATGCTTCGTCCTATCTTCTGCATAACTCTACAAAAATATGACAGTAGAACTTCCTAATGCGTAGCACTTTTTTTGATGCTTAAATCTCATAAATAATAATAATGCAGTTTATAAGTCTCGTATGCAGGCTAATGCCCGTTCACGCGACTTCACACTGTCATTACCCCAGCAGGCCTGATTGCTCTAGGACTTTCTCAGCTCCCTGAGGAGCAGACATTTTCAAGTGCTGATCACTAGCATTCTGACAATATCTTCCACTGCCGATAGCCAAGTACCGATTTTACAGACAGGTGCACTGAGAAAAATGTGAATGAAATGCTTTCCCAAGATACGTACTTACAACACTGACCGTGGTCGGAAATCGAACCCACGACCTTTAGATTTTGAGTCCAACAATTAACATTCTAGCGCACTGCTCCACAAAAACTGGATTAACCATGCATAATCTTAAGTTTTCCTCGTACGTGTTACTTACCGTAAAAGAATGGGTGCTTTTGATTTTGTTTAGCCCAAGTATGTTCACCATATGAGGGCATGGTCGTATAGTTTATGAGTCGTGCGCTGAAACGTAACACTGTTAAGTCTTAAATTTGTGTGTTTACGTTGTTGTCTAACGTTGGGAAGACACCTCTATCCCTTTTCCTCACTCGTCTTAACTGTAAATGAGTACCTGGCTATAGAGCTTGGAGGACCAGGATCATGTCGCTGCAAAGCGGCCGACCAGCAATGACTCTGTTGTGTGTTTCATTTGTAATATTATATATTTACATGCATGAAGTGTACTCTCTTATATGTTTGTTATATGAATTAGATGTATAACATCGTAAAACATTGTAAACCAATTACCTCACAGGGTCAGTAGAAGTCCATATTTTTATCTTTTAATTTTCATTACAAACTAAAAGCAGTCGTTGAGTGGCACACTTCAACACGGAGTGATATGGATATTAGCGCTGCTTGTGACTAGTATTTTGTGCGCATGGTAATTCTATGCCAAGTTGCCGGGCTGTGAGATTGAATATGTTGTCGTTTGTACACACAATAATACCTTTCTTGCGTGTCAGTGACGCATTATGACCTGTTGCTGGAATGATTAAAACCAGGAGCTCGAATATTACCAAAAGCAAACACCAACAAAAGCAGATTTGACATAAAGGACTACTTTCCTTACCCATACTCACTCCTCCTTCGGGATGTAAAAAAAGAAAAAAGCACGTTACTGTCGACAGAGCAACCTACATTTGGCAAAACTAGTGGTTACCCCAAAAAAGGATACGAGTCTACTGTGGGATATTTACAATTCCAACTTGTCTTGTCTCCTTCTACCTCGCTGTTCATTCAGTTAAATGGATTCTGAATATACCGGCGAGGATGGGGGTCAAACAGTCCCATAAATGAGCCTTTCATCTCACTGACCTCCTTACAAATGATTCCGCTTCCGGTATAAGCCATTTCCTTTACCACACATTTCTTAGCGCGCACTCTTCTCCCGTAGTGTCTGAATTAGCAATCAGCATTTAGGTCATCTGTCCAGTTTCAGTGTTCCGGTGGCCTATAGTAAATTTTCAAGTCTCTAGTCTATTTTTTCCTCATCTAGGGGACTACGGAATAGTTGTTTTCTTTCGGTCCAAACTTCTGATTTAAGGGTCTTGAAACGATAGGTTTAACAACAAGAAACACAAAGAGAAAAGCTATAATATAGCACCATATTATGGTGCTGTAAAGATCTAAAAGCGGTAGCTGTGAGTTACCATTCAAACACCTTTACTAGAAGTTTTTTTTTTTTTTTGGTCCTTAACATAGAGCATCAGAATAAAGGCACAAGTGATTATGTGTGCCTTTGTGCCATAAACACTGTTAAATATGTCCTTTTGTCAAAATAATTTTGGATCTATTTATTTGAAAAATAAAAAAAAGTCACATATACAAAAATGCTAGAACTTCCTCTTTTCTAATGCCAGGACCCTAAAAGTTGCGCATTGCCTGAAGTAGCCTATGTATTTAAAGACAGTGAGATTAACTCACTTTGATCTAATTTTCCACATGTGCACTTTTGTCGTCGGACGGCCGAGATGTTCTGTGGTGCAGATGTCCTTAAACACCAATTCCCTCTCGGGTCAAAAATGTGTAACGGGACTTTTTGTCCCTTTCATTGTGCATTAAACAGGTGACACTAGACTAGATCTAACATAAAATCCTTCTCATTGACAGTGTTAGCCACCACCAATTGTTCTTCATGTGTCCAGGATTTGTTGTTTTAACCCATTTTTTTTGTTAATATCAGTCAATTCATGTCATTCGCTTAATTGGCTAATGGTATGTTGGTGTGATCTGATTAATCGATTCTCAGCCCACTCGTTTACAAAGTGTTTTTCTTTCAGTTTTCTTTTTTTGCTTCAGCAGCTCTCAAACTCTGACAGGGCATTCCAATTGGAAGATAGTGCACTCCAAGAGACACGTGACCGAAGGGAGTTCATAAGCTTCGCAAAACTGTTATGAAGAAACTATCCTGACCTGCCACTAACTCGGGCAATTAGTGGAGGTGTTAATGTTGTCTAACGGTTGTGGGTGTAGGGAAATCGTTCAAAGTTGGGAAGCCCTGATCTGGACAGATACGAGAAAACACGATGGAACATTATTGGCTTCATTCGTCTTCCCACGGAGATAGTGTCCTCCTTTGTCTGAACAGGACGTGATGTAGAAGTTCACTATAGTTCACTATACTATCACATCTTAGCCAGAAACCCATAAACACTAGTTTTACGATGTGATCTCTAGTCTGTAGCTCACAAATTCTGTCACGAATGAAGGCAAAATTTGTCAGCACTAAATGAAAACATTTTTGGTTATCTTTTCGAGGCAGTGACAGGGCCATTATCAACTGAATGATTCTTGTTCAGTTTACATTTTTCAGCTCCGACGTCCTCTCCTCGTTCATCAATGGCAAACTGATCGTATTCGCATTCGCATGTTAGGGTAGGGCATTTTCAGAGTGTACACGAGAAGCCCGCTGTCGGTAAATTCAAGATGGCACACACTATTGATTGTAAATTAGGGGCGTGAATTCCAATATGACCAAAGGCCGGAGAGCTTTGGAGTCCAGTATTAACGAAGGTCTTTGACCTGAATTTCCAGGGTTTTATATCGCACTCAGAGAGTCCATTGGCAAGTGATGCCCTGTCCCGTGCTTCTGTTTAAAATATATGTGTGATTACTCACTGCTTTGCAATTGATAGTATAGTCATCAAGACTTTATCTAAATTGCAAAATTAAGTGTTTAGGGTAAAATCACCATTTACAGTGTAACGGTTAGACTTAATGCAAACTCCATATTTAAGGTAGAAAAAAAAATTTGGCTGAACAGAAGGAGCGGAGTAACACGACACCACATCATAAAAAAAAAGTAATAAAACCAATAGTTTAGAGTGAGTACTGACATTCAGCAGCTTAACTACAGTGGTTCTATACAGACCCACATGGGTGAAGATCTAAACATTTGAGGTCTGGTCCACCTCTAGAAAGGTAATAGTCAGTGATGGGTTATGTCAAGATCAATGGTGGTTTTTACTGGATTAGAGCTTGACTGTCCCAATAAACTTGTTTCTACTCTTTAACCGAGCTCACTGTGCGACATATATTCATCGTAAGATGTCTTTAACTTGTTTAAGGTAGGAGACTGATATAGTGGCTGATAATATCATTAATTGCAAAGGGCTAGTAATGCTAAGAGTAAAAGAAAGAAAGAAAGAAAGAAAGAGAGAAAGAAAGAAAGAAAGAAAGAAAGAAAGAAAGGTAGGAAGGAAGGAAGGAAGACAAAATTCAGAACGAAAGTGCTACATTGACTTCCAATACAGCGGTCTGTTCCTTAACAAAATAACAAAAATATTTGAAGATTTAAGTCTGTAAGGGTCAGCATGGAAATATGACAGTCAGATCAATTTTTCGAGTAGCCTTTTTCAGACTTACATACTATTTTAAGAATTCTGATCTAATTTTGGCTTGACAGACTGAACCGATTATGCTCAAACATTAAGTCTAATCCTATACTAGACGACTTCATACGGAAACCCCTTAGAACATAGTAATCAAACATCTAGTTCAAAGATGCCATCAACTTTTAGAAGGTAAATGTCTTTGTACTTTTGTAGGCGGATGATAATGTTCAACTCAGGGACAATTGATCTATCAGAAATAATTTCTAGACAGCTATGCCAACCACCCCAAGGACTCGGTGACCAGGTCCTGCATTATGTATTCAAAATTAATGGAAGTGTCTCGTTTGACAATATAAGGCCTTACAGGTGTCTTGCAGTCCACTTTTTTTTTTTTGTAGCTGTTTCTTTGCCTTGATACATAATACAATGAAACCTGGGTGTTACAGCTGCTCCTACTAATGACTGTGGATACTGCGTTGACTCAAGTGGATTTGTTTTCATATTATTTCAAATTATAGACGATTTCATAGTAGTCTAAATGATTTTACATCAAATTTCTTTACTCTGAAGCTCGGACGAGTTGTAAATAAGCAATCTGCTAAATTTCTACAGCATAAACAAAAATCTTGACCTAGAAAAGTTTAGCCTTTTCGACAGTCAGATATCATAATATTCTCATTCATGTTTGCTTCCTTATGCGGGATTTTAACCTATTGAGCAAGACAGCTAATATATTAACAGGGAGCACATGTCGGCATAATATAAGGTCGTTTCCCAATATGACGTGATTTGCAGTTACGACCCTATACGGCAACACGGACACTACTTATCGTGAGTTTCATCGAATGTGTAATTTTGTGCAATGTTTTTAAAGCGACGACCGTCCTTCGGCATCTAGCCCTATTCCTATCAATCTGTCTGCATTGCCTGCCCGCTTATCCCTAGATCTATGTTTATCTTGTCTTTCCGTCTGTCCATAATATTTCCATCCATCTGTCTCTCTACATGTCTGGGTTGAGCCTCATCTGTCTATCCGTCTGTCCTTTTCGCCGCCGGTCGGTCGATCCGTCTGTGTGTCGTTATGTCTGTCTATTTGCCTGTTTGCCTCTTCGCCTGTTTGCTCGATAATTTAAGTATCGTTACCCTTCCTTTGTTTTATCTATGTGCCTGTCTGCCTGTTTGCCAGCCTGCTTGTTTGAGTAAGTATCGTTAATGATTATCAGTTTGCCATCTCTCTCGATATTAAAAAAAAACAAACAGTTAGTTCAAGTTCAGCGAGTGAAAAAGTGTAAAAGTAAGATTAGACGTCTTGCAACTAGTCAAAATGAAGCTTATTTCGCTAGACCAGGAACTGAGATATAAGATTATGAAGGTGATGAGGCCAGCCAATATCGAATTTTTATTTATTGCAAAAATCGAGAATAAAATCATTTCTACACAAATCTATTGATTTTATGGGTGAGTGGTAACTACCTGTAGATAAATTTGTTGTTTTTTTTTGTCTGAAACAGAATAGATGACATTTATAATTTCAAAAAAATGTTCCTCAGTTCCATTTCCTCAGAATATTTTTTTGTTTCACGGGTGTGACTCCACTGCTTCTTCAAACAGTTTTATCTCGGATCAGAATAAGACTGAGACTTTTTCTTCTTAATGAAAGTACTCGTTTTAAGCCATCATATCATACTAATAACTCGATTTTGTAAACGCGCGACTTAACCCCACTGACTGCCATATGCTCGAGAGATATTCTGGCCTGTGAAATTATAGATGTATCAAGAAGAAATTAGAAGAAGTTGCGTTTCTGCTACTTTTTATCTCTATTTTGACATACTGCTGTTCCTTTCTTAGAAAAAAATTTCCCCAGATATACTTTGCATATCTACAAAGATTTGGAATTGTTTTTATTTTTATGTCTTAGTTGGAAAAAGTCACCTGGCTCTCCTGGAGTAAAGAGGTAAAGATTCATTTCCACCGACGTCAAGTCGTATCTCATTCTCTTCTATTTTCACACCCATCAAATTCACCACCTCCAGACAAGATCTAGTCTATGTACTTTTAGTGTCTTTTATCATGCTCATCGTAAACTGCCCAGCTCCTACAATAGCCTCTGATTGCAGACTTTGCCATTTCGATTGTAAATAGATTAGCAACACTCATTTCCCTTGGCCTGATTTGGCTCTAAGACAATTCGCACTCGCAGACTGGTCGCAGTTTCCGGTCAGTTGATTGACTTTGGAGAAGGAAAGGTATAAGAGGGCCCAGCTATTTATTTCCTCTCATTCTCCCACGACAATTTTCTCTGTTCAGATAAAGCCCCCCTCCCCATTCCCTCCACCTCCTTCCTTCCGAGAAGCACAACCCTTCGGCTAAATGACAGGTCTGGGATAGAAGAGTCCAGAATTTCTATTCCCAGAGTCGTGATTTCCCTCAGTCTGTCTCTTCCAAAACCCAACCCTGTAGACGGTGCAATTCACACCTAATATAATGAACATAAATATAGAACTTCTATTTATCTCGTGGGTAAATTGTTTTCCAGTGCCATACAAATTTATATATCTCATTCATTACACATACTTATAGAACAGTATACAACAAACACATAAATATACCTCGATAAAAAAAATCATTGCCAGTCGTCGCGGTGCAGCGTCTGGTCCCCTTCTATCTCCCCGCCCCTTTTGTTCTAAAGCAAGGTGCTCAGTTACACCTGAGTGAGGTGAATATTGGGAGTTTAATGTCTTTCCCAAGGACACAACAACATAAAATCAGAGTTTAACCCACAACCCTCGGACTTGACAGTCTTCAGACTATGAGTTTGACTAACAAGCCGAACTGCCATGTTGTGAAATGCCTGTCACCAATGCTGTTTAAAACATTTTTTCTTTGTCTTCCCACCTTATTCCTGTGCTTCGCAAGTCGTCCAATCAAGGTGACAGAAACAATACGCAGCACTGGCAGTTACTGAGCAGATAAGCTGCCAGCTTTCCTTACTTCCCTCTTCCCCATCTATGTAAGGCAGTAGATACTACCATCCTGGAGGAGCGTGTGTTTTGAAAGAGACCCTCACAGCACGATGCAGTGTAGCACGCTAGATAAACACAGTTCAGAAACTCGGTAATATTGGGTGGGTAGGTGAGTTGGGTGTGGGTCTTTCACTATCTCTTTCTTGCACCACCAAAAATGGCATTTTAGCGCGCCAGAAAAGTCACGTAAGACGGATTCCCATGTCACCATTACCCCTTATGGTTTTTGTTTGATGCCCTTTTCCCTCTCCCCTCCCCACACACCCACCCACCCTCTCCCCCCACACACACACTATCCGAATCACTGCTCTTAAATGGCATCAACCCACGCTTACTGGCCGGATGTAATTGGGTCATGTGGACGAAAGAGAGAACTCAGTGGATAGAGATAGTGCCCACAATTTCCTGCTCATTCCGTCCAAGTGATCAGTTTAGATGACCAGACTACTGGTCACTAGCACTGAGTAAAACGCAGAATTTGTTTTCTCTCTGTTATGCGAACTGCGTAGGTAAATCAACAGTGTAAGTCTATTCTGCTAAGGTTGATTGACTCATACAGTGATATCGACCTCCTCAGTCGTACACAGTAATAGCTATCACAAGTCTGGGCAGAACAAAGTAACGAGGTTGTCAAACCCAGAATCGGATTTTGGTGATGCCGTTTCAGAAATAGCAAAGCAAGCAAAGAAACGCACGCACACAAAAACACACACACGTATGCACACAGACACAGACACAGACACACAGACACATACACACACACAGATACACAGACACATACATACACACACGCACGCATGCAAGTACAATCACACACACACACACACACACACACACACACACACACACACACACACACACACACACACACACACACACACACTTCCACTTTCCCTCCCCCACACGCACACACAAAGCCATCGCTGTCTTCATTTCGCCAACAGTACAGCTTTATTGTTCACAACGAGACTGGCGAATGATATTAGATCAGAAACCTCAGCTACCAAGGCGTGCGTCTTTCAATAAGCCACAATCCATTTCAAGTGGCCACACACTTCCAAGACAGAGATCATCTCTTACTCAGCCTGTACAAGAATCCTGGTTCTCTTGAATGCTTAAGCAGTAGGACTGACAAAGTATAGCTGACTCCGCTTAATAGCAATTCCTCGAGAGAAACGGAAAGTTGTGAGTAAAAGGAGCTTGTTATTATGTACACGTATAATCCAGACATTTTATATTAATGAGGAAATCAAGGAGTTATATGATTTTGAAATGGTGTGATTGACAGGAAGTTGCAATTTAATGAAAACTGCCATTAAGAGGAAGTTATGACTAAAAGGAAGATGCCATTAAGAGGAACTTGTGATTAAGAGAAAGTTGTGATTCAAAGTAATTTTTATTAAGAGGAAGTTGTGATTATGAGAAAGTTGCGATTAGACGGAGGTTGCCATTTACCGGAGTCGAGTGTACCTTGTCATCCACACGCACAGTCATCAGATTCAATCTCACTCATGCCAGGATTGGGGTTGGGAGAGCAGCACTTCCTTCTCCTCTTGATGTATCACTTTCGCCAACCTCATTCTCAACTTTAACAATGAATCTCAAGTAAGGAATTCTCTCAGCAGTGACCCTAAAAACCTTCCTTTCTCTCTTATTTCTTTCCCGCGACTTAGACCTTCAAGGCATGCCCAATGTGTAAAAGGAAAGGGAAGGCATGATGGGACATTTCATTAATTTGAAATCAGTTGACCGTTTTACAACGTGGGAGCATTATTTGTCCGAATTTCACTAACAGAACATGTTCATACTGCACAAAAACTTTGGAGATCGCTAGTTTACTGTCCCTCCGATGATAACGCTAAAGATAATTGATGAAAGCAATCTGAGTCGAGGGGATGTCCACGGCCATTTGTAGGCGGGGCTTGACTTCCGACCACATTGATCGGATGGTGCTACTTTAATCGCTTTCAAGAGAATTATGGTCCCTAGAGGAGGGGGGAATGTGGAGTCTAGAATGCAGGCTAAGAACGTTACTATAATAACAGTATTATCATATAATAGTGGAGCTTGGGCCCAACGTTGTTCCCACAAAGGCTTTTTAAGTACGCAACGTAGAGGAATGAAAACTGGCACACGTATGTAAAATGTACCAAACTTTAAGTGGTCTAAACATTTTTTTTTCAGAAATTGAGTCATAATTATCATCTATCGATTAACGATTGCGAATACGACGTGATAATGTACTTCCGTCAAGTCCGTCATTTCCGTCTCAGACCGGAACTTTCATTCTCAGATCATGTGGTGTGGGGAAGCTTTGTTCAGGTATGTGAGGACCAGATGTAAAAAATTGTTTTAGCTAAGCTGGAAGGAAGTTTTTGTCAACATGTGAGTGCCAGTCGGTGCCATGCCAAGAAAACATAGAAACGCTAGGCCTCTAACGCCTCGAACCAGGGCTTCAAAGGAAGGAAAATGTTCGTCAGCGGCGACAACAGGATGTCAATATATATGTTCTCTTATCATCTGTACTTTGTGTTCCTCATAAATCTATCTCAAATACTCTTATTTTCATCCTCCTTTCCTTTCCGTTCGTAGAACGGGTAACCTGCTAGACTAGTCATATAATAATGGAGCTAATGACGGTGTCAAATCAAGTCACTTCACTGTAAGATTTCTTTTATATAATACAAGACTAACACCCCATTTTACAAATGGGCAGGCAGGCAACGCACCAGCGGCGAAAGAATACCTAGCGCACCGAAAGGCATCATAGACGAGTGCATTAGACTCCGTGAAAAAGTTGGACGATTGGCGAATCTATCGGAGATTGTATTTCGTTGCTATACACATTCTTTTTTTTTAAAAAGGGTAAAAAATATAAAGAGGACTGATGTGTATAGTTACTTTTTGTGTATTTTTCTACGAATTTAGGTGAAAACCGCATGTTTTTACGTTACGTAGTTCTCAAGAAATCTGTGACACAAATTTGACTGAAGCGTTTTATTAATATAGTCTAGATACACTTGTCGGTCTCTTGTCAACTTGCTGCATGACACAAACACCAAAACTTGTCGATGAGAACCACACCAGAGGCTGGGTCCAAGCGATGGTTGGAGGCAAAGGACCTGTGGCCGTATGCATAATCCTTAACGTTAGTTAATGCACTGCGGTATCTACTGGAAACTCCCAAAACATTAGCAGTGTTCACTGTAGCTAACGCAGTACGTTAAGTAACGTATGGATTATGCATACGCCACAGATCTGGAACAAGACATGTTATTCTGGTATTGTAAAAGAACTAACTTTCGCTAGTTTCTCGAATCCAACATGATCCTCGAAATTTGCTTTCGGCCAAAAAAAAAAATGTTTCTTTAATGTGTCTAAAATTTTACGACGGGCAGTAAGCAATGCTGAAGAGAACAGAGTATACCTATAGAGTGAGAGTGCTTAGAGAGCACGGCCGTTTTTCAATTCTCTGGATCTAACAACTTAACTATGGTATGAATCTGGTATGTCATGAAGAAGAAGAAGAAGAGGACAAAAGACAGAGAAGAAAGAAGAAGAAAAGAAAACGCAAAAAAGAACATAATAATTCAAATAATGTGTTTATCCGCTGTCCTTTTCTACGTCGCCTCAGATTACTCTAGACCACTGCCCTCATACACACATGCGGGGCTGGTGAAAATCAGATTCTGGCGAAAAGCCATTTTGACTTTTCGCGACATTTAGACTCTCGCCGAAAACCATTAAAATTTTTCGTCATTATTAAAGGATTGTAAAGTGGGGTGGATTTTGG
>JAWQUT010000566.1:225405-256720 GCA_033807755.1 Ellobium chinense | reverse complement strand
GGGGGGGGGGGTGTAGGAGGGGTAGAAAATGAAAGGGAATAAGGGACTTCCGTGGCTGGTAACGTGGGGTACAGTAGTCGTGCAAGTTTTAGAACCGCTTTGTTTGGAAAGTTCTGGCATGTCTTGTCGATCAGCGTTCCAGACCTTATATGGAAAGTCAGGAGAACCTGCAGCGGTGGGCGATAAAATTTGTGAGTATGGATTACGAGTAGTAATCGAAACTCAGGCTATGAAGTATCAATATCGTTTCGATACTTTATTATAAGTTACGGTAGTTTGTCTAACCCACACAAGATTTTCTTTATTTCTTTGCTATCTAACCCAACTTCAATGAACTAATTGTAATTTTGATCGCCATCCAATCCTCGGTATCAATATGTAGGATGCTTTACCATAGAATCTTTTGCGAATTGGTATCACAATGACATCGAAAATATCGACATTTTTCCGATTCTCAGTACCAAATAAGCTAATGGTCTTTCCAGTGCAAAACCTAGCAGTATCAAAGGTTTTGAAAGAATCAGTATTAATTTCATCTCCCTTCCGAATCTCTGTGTCAACTTAGCTACAGGTCTCCTCTTTGCAAAGCCACTCATTGAGATCAAAAGGTGATAAAGGTATGTAGTTATCCAAATGATCGAAAGATCAAAAATATCGACATGTATCGAATACTGTGCATCAGACTCGGAAAAGAATCGATACTTTCGATACTTAGAGCTTGAAATCTGAGCATCGCCACACTTACGAATTGTGGCATCGGCCCTCTACTTGAAAGGAAAATCACCAGCCACAATCGAAGCTAACATAAAACGGGCCGTCAGTTGCAGAGTGGGAGCAGAAATTGATCGCTGATCTATCTTCTGTTGCGAACGTGAGTAAAAAACTTAATACATGTCATAAATCATCTTGGAAATGAGGGGAACAGACAGGATATCAGTGTGAAATGGTCGCCACGTCCGGAGAGAGGAGGAGGAAGAATGCAAAAGAGGAATGAGGCGCCAGAGAGTGAAAAGAAGAAAACGAGAAAGGCAAAAAAAAAAAAAGAAAAAAGAGTTTTTCGAACAAAAAAAATCAAAACAAAAACCCATGACGCAGATTAAGATTTTTTAAAAATTCAGAGACAAACGAAAAAAAATGTTTAAAAGAAATTAACAAGAAAAAGGAAATAATGACTGGGAGAAAGTGAAGCATGGCTGAGTGAAAGGGAAAAATTAAGAGGAAGAAACACAAGAAGGAGAGAAGGAAATGGAAAATTACTGTGATGAAGAAAGAGACTGATAATTATAACAATGAATTATGCCAGTATATAAATGTAATGGTGAATTAAGTTCCATTTTACATCTAAGCCTTTTATGACACCGCTAGTATCGTAAATCCATGATTTCTTAGTTCTTGCTAGAAGACGACGGCAACGTAATAGTGATGATGATGGTGATGGCGATGATGATGATGATGATGATGACCAGGAATCATATTAGGCCTGAGAACGACCTGTTCAGGTTGAAAATTTGCATAAAGAAATCTGTTTTATTTATCTGTGGAAATACATTTGAAAGTCTTTTTCAGAGTTCTTACTTTTACAATTCTTAAATCATTGTATGGGAGACGATGATGACCCGCGCACGAGTTGTTCTCCTATTTTTTTCTATTTTTTTTTTGGTGACTATATTTGTCTCCTTTGTAAACGTTTCTCATCTCTGATCTGAGTTGTTGTCCGCCCTTCTCCTATTTGTTGTTTATCTTTAGTATTCTTGTTACATTCTGTGCAGTGTCCCTGAAGAGGGAACATACTATAGTTCCGAAAATTTGGATTGTTTTTTCTATTAAAGCTTTTCTGGTAGAGAACGCCTTTTTTTCCATTTTTCAAATGATGGTGATGACGATGATGATATGGGAGATGATGACGGTGCTGATGAAAGCGATGATACTACCATCGAGGAAGAAAGACTTGAGTTAAGCCGAGCTTGGGCGAGGAAATGAGAGGACGATGAATCGGAAATGATGTGGCGAAGTGAACAAAGCAAAACAAAAGAGGAAAGAGAAACTAAAAAAACCTCACCATAAAACGGATTTCAAATGAAACCCCCCAGAAGCATACGAAAACCGTTTCTTCCCCCGATATTTTCTTTTCTTTCTTTAAGAACAACAATAGAACACATAATCTTGCCCAATTCCAGGGGAGAAAACTCCAGACAGTTTGAGAGAACTCCTCGGAAATGCCTCTGACATTTGACAGGACATGAGCGTCTATAGTTTTCCTCGTCAGCAACTTGGCTCAGTTCTCTAGAGACGGATCTGACTAGGAGGGAGAGAGAGTGTGGAAAAAGGGAGGGAGAGGAGGGAAGGTGGGCAGGTTGGAAANCCCCCTCCAACCTCAAAGACCCGACAATGTCAAACATCCATTACCTAACAACTTAATTCCATCCATCCATCCATCCATCCATCCATCCATCCATCCATCCATCCTCCATCCATCCATCCATCCATCCATCCATCCATCCATCCATCCATCCATCCTTTCTTCCTTCCTTCCTTCCTCCCATCCTTTCATCCATCCATCCATCCACACATCCATCCATCCATCCATCCATCCATCCATCCATCCATCCATCCATCCATCCATACGTTCACATACATACATACATACATACATACCTACATACATACATACATACATACATACATACATACATACATACATACATACATACATACATACATACATACATTCATCTACTTAAGTGTTCATTCAGCCATCTTTCGGTCAGCGTGTTCATCCATACTTTCCTCGTACCTACTATCTGCTGTCCGTTTACGTACTTGAAACGTATTTATGATATCGAACATCACCTTCTCTCTTCTCCTCCCAACCCCCACCCCTTCCCACCCCTCATCTTATAGACCCGACAATGTCAAACATCCATTCCCTAACAACTTAAGAAGCAACGACAGCCATTAGTGTGCATTAGCCAGTGCGTGTACAAGCACATGAAAGTATAATGAAACAGCAGGAGACGAAAATGTGATATGGAGAATAAACGAAACAAAGAGAGAAAAAAAAGGACAGTTCGATAGATGTCAGTTTAAATTTTTTTGTTTTAATTAGTTTTTTAAAGAAATAGAAAGGGTAGCTGTCTCTAGCAACGAGGAATGTCAACAACAATATAAGCAACAGCAATAGCAACAACAAAAACAATGATTATACTTAAAAACACGGAACAAAACAACAACAAATCAACAACCACATAAGTAAGACACACAAATCTATAAGTAAGACACACAAATCTACTTATTATAATAGCAATGATAACAAGAATAATAATGGCACAAGTATCGACAATTATTGAAATGATAACAATATCATTTGCAGCAATGACCACAACACCGAAAAACAAGAAAAGTCAACAACAACAACAATAACAACAATAACAACAACAACAACAACAACGACAGGGAAAGCAACAACAGCAGTTTGAACTGCAATCGCCTATGACAATAACAATAACAGCAATAGTTGCAGCTAGAAGAAAGGGACCAACATAGTTTGATTTTCTGTATGCTGGACTTAAGGAAGGAAGCAACATATGAGTTCTACAAATTACGTCATATTGTGATATACTTGAGGATGGGAGCTTGCGCAGTAATGATGGGATCTCTTACAAGCGTAAGAATTACACTGGTACAACTTTGTTGGTTCACCCATATTAGCTTTCATCATGCTTTCAACATAATGTAATTTTTACGATGGTAAGAGATCCCATCGTAAATGGGCAAGCTTTCATGTTTACATGTGATCTAATTATAGAATGGCATTACAGGATCAGGATGGGCTAACACGAAATGTTGTTGTTTTTGTTGTTGTTGTTGTTGTTGTTGTTGTTGTTGTCGTCGTCTACGCCCATGCTATCGAGTTATTTATTTTCCACAGCCAATGCCAGACGTATGAATGCGCTTGTGTTCTTCATCTGCTCCAGCGAGCCATAGAGTCTTTTGTGTGCAAACCACCCATTCAATATGCCAGGCAAACATAACAAATCACGAATGAAATTGGCGCACATGCAGGATGCACGAAGGCATTACCAACAGAGCGTAGAGACCCAGCTTGAATCATAAGGAAAGAAGGGAAAAGGGAGGGCTGACTCATNCCCCCTCCAACCTCAAAGACCCGACAATGTCAAACATCCATTACCTAACAACTTAATTCCATCCATCCATCCTTTCTTCCTTCCTCTCATCCTTTCATCCATCCATCCACACATCCACTTATCCATCCATCATCCATCCATCGATCCATCCATCCATCCATCCATCCATCCATCCATCCATCCATCCATCCATCCATACACTCACATACATACATACACACACACACACACACACACACACACACACACACACACACACACACACACACACACACACACACACACACACACACACATACATACATACATACATACATACATACATACATACATACATACATACATACATACATATATACCTTCATCTATTTAAATGTTCATTCAACCATCTTTCGGTCAGCGTGTTCATCCATACTTTCCTCGTACCTACCTAGGTGGCTACTGTCCGTTACGTCCTTGAAACGTATTTATGACATCGAACACCACCGTCTCCCTTCTCCTCCCAACGCCCACCCCTCCCCACCCCTCATCTTATAGACCCGACAATGTTAAACATCCATTCCGTAACAACTTAAGAAGCGACGACAGCCATTAGTGTGCATTAGCCAGTGCGTGTACAAGCACATGACAGTATAATGAAACAGCAGGAGACGAAAGAGTGATATAGAGAATAAACGAAACAAAGAGAAAAAAAAAGACAGTTCGATAGATGTCAGTCTAAGTTTTTTTGTTTTAATTAGTTTTTTTTAAAGAAATAGAAAGGTCTTTTTTTAAAAATTATTTCTTAAAGAAATAGAAAGGGTATCCTGTCTCTAGCAACGAGGAATGTCAACAACAATATAAGCAGCAGCAATAGCAACAACAAAAACAATGATTATACTAAAAAAACACGGAACAAAACAACAACGAATCAGCAACCACATAAGTAAGACACACAGATGTACTTATTATAATAGCAATGATAACAAGAATAATAATGGCACAAGTATCAACAATTATTGAAATGATAACAATATCATTTGCAGCAATGACCACAGCACCGAAAAACAAGAAAAGTCAACAACAACAACAACAACAACAACAACGACAGGGGAAGCAACAACAACAACAACAACGACAGGGAAAGCAACAACAGCAGTTTGAACTGCAATCGCCTATGACAATAACAATAACAGCAATAGTTGCAGCTAGAATAGAACAAAGGAACCAACACAATTTCACTTTCTGTATGTTGGACTTAAGGAAGGAAGCAACATGAGTTCTACAAATTACGTCATATTGTGATACTGAGGATGGAAGATTGAGCAATAGTGATGGGATCTCTTACAAGCGTAAGAATTACACTGGTACAACTTTGTTGAATCACCCATAGTAGCTTTCATCATGCTTTCAACATAATGTAATTTTTACGATGGTAAGAGATCCCATCGTAAATGGGCAAGCTTTCATGTTTACATGTGATCTAATTATAGAATGGCATTACAGGATCAGGATGGGCTAACACGAAATGTTGTTGTTTTTGTTGTTGTTGTTGTTGTTGTTGTTGTTGTTGTCGTCGTCTACGCCCATGCTATCGAGTTATTTATTTTCCACAGCCAATGCCAGACGTATGAATGCGCTTGTGTTCTTCATCTGCTCCAGCGAGCCATAGAGTCTTTTGTGTGCAAACCACCCATTCAATATGCCAGGCAAACATAACAAATCACGAATGAAATTGGCGCACATGCAGGATGCACGAAGGCATTACCAACAGAGCGTAGAGACCCAGCTTGAATCATAAGGAAAGAAGGAAAAAGGGAGGGCTGACTCATAAGTGTATCAGAAATCAAAAGAAGAAGAGGATTAGGGTTAGATGTATAGTCTATGACAACATAAATTTTAATGAAATAAAACAAAGAACAGAACAGTAGAACACATGAGGACCAAGTGAGTCTGCAACCAAATCTTTAAAAACCACAAAGCAAATCATTGCTACTTCAACAATAAGACTAAAGTGAGAAAAAGATAATTATGACAATGACTGAACAAAAACATAACCTAGAGTCACAATCAAGCACGGAACCTAAAATAGCTGGAAAGCAAGAAATAGGATTAACTGACAGTCTTTTGAAATGCCGGAAACAAAAAGAAGGGCAAAACCGAGGTTACCTTGGCATCAAGAGGCCAATAAATGGGACGACGCCCACTTCAAACGAACTCAGAAAAATGAAAAAAAAAACCCACCAGAAAACGCCACAGTGTTCCGGTGGGGCTTCAAGGAGTAGTGCTTGTGACGTATGACAACAGGAAAAAGGCGAAATAGAGGAAGGACAAGGGCGTAACGACGTCAAACGTCAGTACCACTAATCGGATCGCAAATTTGAAATGGCGGTCGAAGACACGGAGATATGGGCGTAAAAGCTAAGGAGAACTGAGACGTGTGCGAGGGGTGGGGGAGGGGGAAGGGGCAGGGTCACAACTTTTCAAATTTTCAGATTGCCACTGAATGTGTTATGAAATAAAAAAAAATGAAAATACGACTTTTATTTACCCCGTATGTAAATTAATTTACAATGTTATACATCTCATTCATAATTTAAAGACATAGAATAATACATATCATACATGTACATGTAAATACATAGCATTGCAAACTGAAATCCATAACAGAGTCAGTGCCCTGGTCTTCCCGCTCCAAAAGTTCTAAAGCAGCCAGGTACTTAGTTATATCTGAGTCGAGAGGGGACAGGGGAGTGAAATGTCTTTTCCAAGGACACCACTGTGTAAACCGCCCTGCCCGAGAATCGAACACACAAACTTGGCAGTCTTCAGTTCCTGAGTCCGACTCACAAACCACGCTAATAGCTGTCTCTGTCTTCCGGTTTTTTGCGCAAACCGCGTTGTTGACCGGATAATGGTCTTGTTTTTCCGTTTGAAATGTTGTCATCTGACAGTGACAGCTGATCATTTCACCCGCGAGAGCAGTGCTGGAAGACAAAGTCTGGAGTGAAAAAAAAAACAAGGCCATTACGAGCTTAACGTCGGGGAAAATATCACCACAACCGTGGCATAAATTAAACTAGAATCTCCACTACGCAAAGACCTCGAGATGAGACTCCTGCACTTTCAGTGCACACAGATACAGATGCTGCGCGTGTACGCATGAGTGTGTATGTATGAGTGTGAATGTGTTTGTGTGCATGTGCTGGGTGTGTAAGCTTGTGTGTTTGTGGAGGTGGAGGTGTGAATTTGTGTTTGAGTATGTGGACATGTGACTGTAAAGCGCTTCAAGCTATCTGGAGGTCAAACGCTATAGAATGCACTTTATTATTATTATTATTATTATTGTTATTATTGTCACTTCCAGATTTTCAAGCTTGTGCTAACTCTTAATCAGGTAATGCCTAATAAATGAATAACAAGTTAAAGACAACGAGGAGTAAAAATAAAGTAAACAAGGTAGTGGAAACCGAGGAAAGGGTAAGAGAAGACAGGAAAAATAATGGTGACTGCAGCAAAAGGGAGGGAAAATTGTCGCTGGGGAGAAGAGGGGGAAGTGGGGTCGTGGAAGACAAGGAGAATGACTGGATGGGTGGGGCAGATTGTTGATGAGGTCTGTCACCTTGATCGTTTCCCAAGGTCTCCAAAGATGCAAGGGCCTGGAAGTAGTTCTGCAGCTCTGCGAAAAAAACCGGTATGTGCCGTAATCACAATTTTTCAGCTGGCAAAAAAAAAAAAACACAAAAACATCGCACAGCATTTCACATGATCAATGAACCATTTCGCATCGTAATATTTTTAACGAGTGTTGATATCACTTCAATACCTTGAGTTCATTAGCCTGTAGGTAGCGTTGATTTATTAAAGTTAGGCTATTTCGCACTCCTGAACGTATGAGAATTTCTTTACGGATCAGTGGCCGAATGGTTGCGGCGTTGGACCCAAGATCTAAAGGTCGCGTGTTCGACTCCCGACCACGCTCATGTTGCAAGTGCCTTAGGAAAGCATTTCTTCCACATTTTCCTCAGTTCACCTGTCTGTGAAAAGGGTACCTGGCTATAGGCAGTGAAATATATTGTTAGAATGCTAGTGATTAGCACTTGTGAATGACAGCGGCACTGTATACTCCCCAGGGAGCTGAAAAAGCCCTAGGGTGAACAGGCCTTCTGGAGGTAATAATAGTATGAAGTCGCGGGAGCGAGCATAAGCCTGAATACGAGACATATAAACCGCATTATTATAATGATGATGATGATGATGATGATGATGATGATGATGATGATGATTAAATTTGTTAAATTGTTATAGTGTTTTTGACTTACTTATTTAATTCCAGTGTGGATAAATGTTTTGCAAATAATGATGATGATGATGATGATGATGATGACCTATACAATGGAGCCAAAGGTTACTGTGACGGAATTTTGGCCTATACGGTCTTTTTCTGTAATACGTCAGAGCTGTCGAGCCCGGGGGGAAATAAATTGCTGTGAAGTCCCAGGAGATGAGGATTTGAAGGAATGTGACTTGGAGGGTGGGAGGACGAAGCCAGCCAATGGTATGGAGGATAAGTGATAGACAGTTACAAACACAGACAAAGGCATGCACAGAGAGAGAGAGAGAGAGAGAGAGAGAGAGAGAGAGAGAGAGACAGACAGACAGACAGACAGACAGACAGATAGACAGACAGGCAGACAGACAGGACTCTCTTCAGTGAGAGAGGACGAAAGAGAGAAAAAGTGAGAGAGGACTCCCTTTATGGAGAGAACACGAGAGAGAGAGACAGAGAGAGAACTATTTTTAGAGAGAAAGAGCGAAAGAGAGAGAGAAATAAGACTCTCTTTAGCTACACTCTTTACTTAATCGCAAAGTTTTTTCAGATAGAATAAATGGCTACGTACACACGCACAATACTGTTGATATCACCCAAGTTGGACTTACTGTTAAGGGTGATAAACGTTTAAAATCATTGTTTCTCCCTACCTGAGGCCTAGTGACCTGGGCTGTGGCCTGTTCTACTGCATTTGTCACTTTTCTGGCCATTTTAGGTTAAATTAAAGCAGGACTATTTGGGCTCAAGGGTTGGAAAGAGATAGGGGCTGCCAATGAGCTATACATTGTTCTCTGGAAATAGCCTGAGGCCCCAGCTGGGTTTTCATTGGGGGTGGGTGAAAAAAAGAGACCCAGCAAAATAGTTTACTTGTCATGAGCTATTAAAAGTATTTTCTTTTTTGTTTAATTTGTGTTAGCTCAGAAGCTTATCTCCAGTACTGGTCAAGGGAATGCCCAACGAAAAATTAAGGCTTGAGTGACAGCAGTTAGACAATACATAGTACTGTAATTATAGCAAGCACATTTGTGCATGTGTAACCAATATAAAAACTGAAAATATAAACGGTGACGCTTAATCTTAGATTGTGCCTAAATCACGCCCTTTCCTCGCTGCTATGGAGCTATTAAGCGGATGCTACTGTAAAAGTGCTGATGAAAACTTTATGAGGTTTCCCAACCCGGTAATGTTGTTTCCTTTGATGAGTTTCTAATGCTTTCAAGTCACATCTTTATCGCTCTTTCATCTTTATCGCTCTTTCATCTTTATTAGCCTAAGTATTCATCCAGGTTAGAAAGTAGAAAATAGGCTAATGTTGTTGATCCTTTGAGGGAAAGGGCAGCGGGGAATGGATTGTGGAAGGAAAGTTTCGGACAATGTCCAGTCTCCCAATATTCTTATAAGAAACATTATTCTAGCATCGGAATTAAAGCTGCGCCATCCGATCGTTACGGCAGGAAGGCAAACCCTGCCAAGTTTTACAAATTTTATTGTACATGCCCAGACCGTGCTTGACGGTATGAGGGCGGTCAACATTACATGTAGCAAATGGTGGGACAGACACGAACAGATTAGACAATACAATACTGTTCATAAACAATTAAAATACAAATATATATATATATATATAGATAGATAGATAGATATAGATATAGATATATAGATAGATATATATATATAGGCTACATTATGTTCCTTGAAGTGGCAAGAAATACAAAAGTGAAGCTCACACATTACGGCAGGAAGACAAACCCTGCCTCGACTCATATGGATCTGCATTCATAATTATTACTAAACGTTTTTCTTTATTTTTTTTATGGTAACTCGTCGTCTTGGTAATCACTGGAGAGCACAGATAAGATAAGGTAAGATAAGATAAGATAAGATAATATAGAGGGGGGAGAGGGAGGAGGGGGTGGACATGATTATGTGGAATGAAGAGATCGGGAAAAACTAGCTGAAAGGTTAATGAAGAAGGATCAGCTGTAAGATTAGAGGAAGAAAAACAGAGATTGAGAATGGGGTGTGTTTGTCAGGACCGTAGCCAGCACTCACAGGTTATCACTTTTATTTTTGTCTCTTCGTTTGGAAATTTGCCTTAAACAAATGCAGCACACAGTTGTTGCTGTGAATGACAAAGCGAAGAGGAAGAAGAGGCAGTTGGACGCATGTCAACGACGCCAAACTAGCGGTCTGCAAAGTTTCAATACTGAATGAAATTCTTAACTCGTGAAAATTCGGGGGAAACAAGAACGCGTTCCGAGGTGAAGACGCGTGCAACTGAGTTCAGTTCAATTCAGTTTTATTCAAAGCGAACTCAGGTTACACAGTAACATATCGGCACGCTCATAAGATAATGAGGTATTTTCAGACGGGTCAGTTACACCACGTGATCTAGGGATTGCTAGGATAGTTTGATAAGTGACGAATAATCATACATTAGCAGAGCATGTAAACAAACCAACGTGTGAGCAAGATTTCCTAGGTCACATGATGGAGCTGAAAATACCTAATTGCCTCAGTCATTTTTTGCCATTGTGAGCAAAGAAGAAAAAACTGTTTGTTTTGATTACTACTGAACGTTTGAATTCTAAAAATGCCTAAGTGTTATATTCAGCAGTCAAGCATTTAAAATGCAGTTCAATTCAATTCAATTCTATTTATTAGCTCATATCACCCATAACACAATGATGCATTTGACTGAGATCCCTGCACCAGTGGTAACAGCTTCTTCAGCCAAAACAAAAATTACTTAGGCAATTATCTTATAAGCGTGACGATATAGGTGGTCAGACATTGATTATGGATGACAGTACAGAGACAGAACAAAATAATTAGAACAAATTAGTGAAGTGTCCCAGCATGCTTCTCCTCTCCTTTTATACCCCGAATGGACCTTGAAGAGATGTTTCCACTCTGTGGCCATATGCATAATTCATACGTTAGTTAATGTATTGCGTTAACTACAGAGAACACTGCTAATATTTTGGGAGTTTCTTGTGGTTACCGCAGTGCGTTAACTAACCTAAGGACCGGTCACTGGCTTTTTAGTTCCTATTCGTCTTGGTACATAATATTATCCTGTTCCTTTACGGGAGCGAACCCTTTACTTTAATAATTGAGAACTCGCGTATTAACGATGGGATCTCTTGCCATTGTAAGAATTTACATTTAACTCTACATGTTGAACGCTATACTAAGGGTGCATTAGTACCAATGCACCAATGAAATTTTTACGATGGCAAGAGATCCCATCGTTAATGCGCAAGTTTTCAACTCTCTAATCACCATTTTCAATCACTCTATGTCCATTTATCCCATGCCATCTCATTCCCATTCCCATCCTCCCCTTTACTTTTCTTGCTGAAATACCATTGTCGTGGGTTAGGCGATGCTGTCTGACATGGCGGGTAGACTTTGTCAATCATTGTGGAATGACCTTGTTGACTGGTGAAATAAGGTCTCAGCCGTCATATACATTATTAACGGAGATGAAGGGACATCATGGCCAAACCAACAGAAATATTGACATCGGGAACTCGTTATTTCTAAGAAAAACATGAGTATTATTTCTAATATGATAACTTAATCAAATGGGAGATCCCCGAGCAAAAGCAGAGCAAGAAAAGCAGCTGAGCTTTTCACATAAAAGAGCATAAAGAGTGTAGATCTAATGATACGTAATCGAACAGTCGGCATTACATTGAAATACAGCGAAACTCTCTTAACACAGCTGTTGGTTAACACAAAACTTGCTTAGCACAATCTCATTCAGCAGTCCCAATTGCCTTGCTCCTGCTAATAAGCACACATCTATTAATACATCCTCAAAAGCTCAGTCCGAAGGGCGGATGTGTTATCATAGCAAAAAAATGTCCGCATTTGTTACCTTCATCATGATGACTGGAGACAAAACTGGAACATTGGTAGAGAGAATAGGAGAGGGACAACCGAATGTTATGGTTTCGGCTTATGCGGGAAACGGTGGCAACACGAGGTTAGGTAACGTATCGCGTTAACCACAGAGAACACTACCAATGTTCTGGGAGTTTCCCGTGGTTACCACAATGCGTTAACTAACGTAAGGATTATACGTAAAGCCCACAGGATGCTGCAGAATACGAAAATGGTGGAAGTAAATAAATCTGTTCTGGTCATCGCTGAAGATCTCCTTTAAGTTATTCTCGTGAATGACAGAGCGAAGAAAGAGATGAAGGAGAGGCTGTTAGAAGCATGTGAACGAACAGAAGAGATGAGCGAGAAAGTGGAAACACACACTTTAATGAGAACTGATGCAGGTGGAGGGGGCAGGGGGAGAAGGAGAAGGGGGGGAACATGATTATGTGGAATGAAGAGATGGGAAAAACTAGCTGAAAGGTTAATGAAGAAGGGTGTGTAAGATTAGCGGGAGAAAAACAGAAATTGAGAAAGGGGTGTGTTTGTCAGAACCGTAGCCAGCACTCACTCTCAGACTGCCTAGGGAGGGGCAAGAATAAAGCAGCCCCAAGTCCTGCACTGTAAACATAGTCAAAGTTGTGATACAATAGGGAAAAAAAAGTAGATCTAATGATATATTTCGAGGCTATTTCAAGAGATGCAAATCTGTAAAACCCATGGATCACGTGACCAGTATTCGAAGTAAATTAAAAAAACCTTATGACGTTGTAACAGTCGCTGAGCAATCATGGAGATACGATTATTATGATAATTAAGAGCTTACGCATTAACGACGGGATCTCCAATCATCGTAGGAATCACATAGGTGCAAGGTGCTGAATTCCCCTTTAGCAGCGTTCAACGCCCAGGGTCAATGTAATTCATACGATGATCCCATCGATAATTCCAGTCTCTCGAATGATAGAGTTTCTTTCTTATCCCTACTGACATGCACCACAATTTACGTCATAAGAGATCGCCGTCGTCGTTGCTTACCTCGAAACTGATCACATGATGCGTGTGTATTTCAAATTTTGCATTTTCCGAAAATAAACGTGAATATTCCATATCGGGAATGTTTCACGTGCATCCAAAATTCGCTTAAGGAGGATAGAGGTTCAGGAAGGTCGAGACGATGTCGGGCTTAGTTTGTTTATGCAGTGAAAGGGATGAGAGAAGAAAATAAAATGATGCGTGCAAGATAATGGGCAAGAAAGACAGGAACATTCACAGGAGACAAGCGAGAAAATGAGAGAGTGAAGAAGTGATTGAGATAAACATAAAAGACGGGCAGTAAATTAGTTTCAGGGCAATGAACAGGTGACAAGGAATGAGGAAGAAGGACAGGGGAGAAGATTAGGAGGGAAAAGGAAGAGAAACGGAAAGACACAATGAGCGAGAAAGAGAGTGAGAGAGAAAAGAGACAGAGAGAAGAGGAGGAGGAAGAGGAGGGAATTTGGAAGAGGCCAATTTTTGGGAAAAGAGAAATAAGAAAGTGCCGATACGGCAGGATTATACTCTGAGCATACCGCACTTGAAAATACTACTCCCATACTACAAGACTGGACAGCTGGACTCAAAAGATTGAGCCAAGCCGATCTTTTCCCTCAAACGCTATCAATCGACTCCACTTTTGAGGACCGAATCTCAGAATCGATTCTTACTCCTGATCTTTACGAGTCTGGCCTGAATATCTGTTGCTCTTACCAGACATACAAGTTATGGCAAGTCCATTGCCACAACTTCCTTATAAATAGGTAACAACAGTGAAGTTGTTATTATTAGAAGGAGCTACATGATAATTCCACTGTTTATAAAAGGACTCTCAGGGGATGAGACGAAAACAATGCCCCCACCATATAATTCCCTGTCGCGCGAAGCCTCATGAAAGGATCCTTGTTATCGTGGGGGTGGAGAGAAGAGGCGTGATAACAACGCTATCTAAGTGCGATCTAAGCTCCAGCCCCGATTTTAAGTCCTTAGACCACCAAAGGCTACACTAAGAAAGTTCAACAGCTGGAACATGCTTGGGCTTTAGAGAAAAGAAGATCGAGCCTTAGGATCGATCTTTACGACCTGAGCTGTAAAAAACCTGGAGCTGAACCGACATTCCAAAGTGAAGGATCGTCCCAGCACTTCTTCATCACCGCTGTAATACTCTGGTCTCCTGATCCCTCATTATCTCTTTATAAAAATCAACTCAAGAGCTTTAACAGCTCGAAAACTAAAAGCTGTGGGCAGAAAACCTGCAATTCCAGCCATGCGATCCTTCTATATAAAGAAAAGTAAAAATGAAGGAGAAAAGAGACTACGCATTCAGAGCGAGCGAGCTAGGACAAGAAGGGGGAGGGAGGGGGAGGGAAGCAATTAATGATCTCATAATATGATGATATAATCATGCTCCCCTTCTTCCACACCCCCCCCCCCCAAAAAAAAAGGGAACTTCAAGTATCAGGAAAACACAAAATGCAATTTGGTGCACATTAACAGACCGATACAATCTATATTTCTGCCCAGTTTCATTGACTTAGTCTATGTGTTTTACCACAACAAAAAAATATATCATATCGAACTGGCGCGCAAGGGTTAATGTGTAAGACAAACACCAGCATGTTATGGCAGCTATGCGGTTTTAATTCTTTAACGCTGACACAACTATAACACTTAGAGAGTGGAAATTTGCAGCCGTAAGAAACCCGGTCAATTCGCTAATGTGTGCCAAATGTCACTGGCCTAAAGTTGTAATTTTTGATATTGTTTTTGTCATCCGATACAGTGATGCAAGCCAGCAGGAGAGAGAGGATCAATAGAAAAGGCAGGCAGACTTTTTGTGAGCAGGCATAGAGCAATTTAGAGGAAAATTGTAGCTTTGATGCGATATTCTGATAAATGCCACACTAACTGAGATTCAGGATTTGATGCCTTAGGACTGCCAATGATGTCTCGCTTATTGTGTCACACCAGGACATAACAGCAAGACGTCTATTATCTATGCAGTGCATTGATAGGAACAAACAACTGAGTATTGCATTTGTTGAGTCTTTGAGCACTTGAAAAAGCTTTTATAGTGCTCTAACCGATATGAGCCGATGCTAGACTTTTACACCAAACATTGTTAGTGACAAGAACTGAAAAATCTTCTTCTTCTTTTTTTTTTTAAATTGTAGCTTAGATACCTCTCACTCAACAGACTGAATTCTATTATACATTACATTGTATTCACCAGTAGAGCTTTGTTTCGAAAAACTCGCTTTGTTATGTGCAGTTTTATGAAAATGAGGCATTTTTTTTAATGCTTATCGTGAAAAAAATCGGGATATTTTGCTCCCAGTGGGCTGTTGCATCCAAGCGACAAAATGAGAGAGGAAAGCGAGGAAGACAGAGGGACACTGAGGGGATATAAGTTTATTTAGAAACAATACACCATTAACAAGATTGAATTCGACCTTTCAAGAACGGAGACAAAGTGGCAGCATGCGCTATCGAACAGACGGGGCGAAAAAGACAGGCAGAAAGAGCTCAGAAAAGAGAGAGAAGAGAAGAAAAGGCGCACGAAAACCAGGAAAATCTAATCGGGGTGAACTGACCACTGGTGGCCGTCCGGGGCCCCGACCGGTAATGATTTTATGTCATTGATCATGAACCGCCCTGAGCTANAATAGTAGCAATAGTAGTTATAACAGTAGTAGTAATAGTAGTAGTAGCAGCAGCAACAGTAGTAGTAGTAATAGTTGTAGCTGTAGGAGTGATTGTGGTAGTACTAATAATAGTTGTAGAAGAAGTAGTAGAGGTAATATTTGTTGTTGTTGTAGTAGTGGTAGTAGTAGTAGTAGTAGTAGTAGTAGTAATAGCAGTAGCAGTAGTAGTAGTAGCAGTCGTAATAGTGGCAACAATAGAAGTAGTATTAGTATCAGCAGCAGTAGTAGTTATAACAGTGTTAGTGTGGTAGCACTTAAGTAGTCTGAGAATGGGATGTAGTAGACTATACGCCATATGCAAGCAAAATAGACGATATTACCATCCTCCGATCGTACGAGATCAAAAAGGCTCCCCCACGTTTTCCCAGCCAACTGACCTTATCATATTCGTGTTGATACATGGATTTATGATCAAATTCCGAGAATGATGCCGATGATATCATTTTGTCCACAAATCTTAAACCGTATTTGCTTACAGGACTGGATGGATAACGGATACAGACACGGACAGCCATTATGGTGAGTCAGTAGTCACAATAAGACCAACAAGGGTTATACGAGGGCTGTCCCAGATATAAGGTAAGTACGGCCATAACTCTTGAACCATTCGCCATATCTAAAATCTGTAACGGGAAATTGAAGATCTATCTATTACGCACCAGAGCTAAAAGTTTCAGCACTATTGATGAATGCACTGCCATTCTGCATGGAAACAAAGATGGCTACCCTCATTTCTGAGTGGTCAAAGGAAGAAATTCGTGCTTTAATAAGATTTGTGAATGCAAAAGGAAAACTCCTTCTGAAATCCATTTAGAATTCGTAAGCGTATATGGAGAAGATGTTATGAGCTTTAAGCAGGTAATCTTTTGGTGTAATGAGTTTCAACAAGGGCGATCAAATGTGCAGGATAAGCAACGTGCAGGACGGTCACCTTTTTCGCATTCACAAGAAAATGTCGAGCGTGTTGAGACTCTGATTCGGGAGGACAGACGACGAAAAGTTCGTGAACTTCTCCTTAGAATTGGAATTTCTAAATCAGCCATTGATAGAATCATCAAGCAGTTAGATTTTAGGAAAGTTTCAGCCCGATGGGTCCCAAAACAACTGACCGAAGATCATAAGGTGCAGCGTGAGCAAGTGTCTCAGAACCTCCTTCAACGCTTTAATGATGAAAGTGGAGCGCCGATGGGACCTGGTGGGGACCTTGGGCTTGAGGACCACCATGAATGTTTTCTTGACCACATGATTACTGGTGATGAGACCTGGATTCATCATAATACACCAGAATCAAAGAAGGATTCGATGATTTGGAAACGCCCATCTTCACCGCCAGCGAAAAAGTTCAAGATGCAACCTTCAGTGAGAAAATTGATGGCCACTGTATTCTGGGACACAAAAGGTGTTTTGTTGGTTGACTTTTTGCAACCTGGTCAGACAATAAATGTTTGATACTGTGAAACATTGAACAAACTGAGGGAGGCTGTGCGGCGAAAGAGACCTGGGCGGCTNTAGAGGTAATATTTGTTGTTGTTGTAGTAGTGGTAGTAGTAGTAGTAGTAGTAATAGCAGTAGCAGTAGTAGTAGTAGCAGTCGTAATAGTGGCAACAATAGAAGTAGTATTAGTATCAGCAGCAGTAGTAATAACATTGTTAGTGTGGTAGCACTGAAGTAGTCTGAGACGGGGATGTAGTATGCTATATGCCACATGCAAGCAAAATAGACGATATTACCATCCTCCGATCGTGCGAGATCAAAATGAGGCTCTCTCACGTTTTTCCCAGCCAACTGACCTTATCATATTCGTGTTGATACATGGATTTATGATCAAATTCCGGGAATGATGCCCATGATAGCATTTTGTCCACAAACCGTATTTGCTTACAGGACTGGATGGATAACGGATACAGACATGGACAGCCATTATGGTGAGTCAGTAGTGACAATAAGACCAACAAGGGTTATGTTATACAACGTCGCCATAATAATACTTTTTACCAACAAGTTTAACAAGTTTAACATCAGCTTCCACTTGTTGATCACGCTCGTGTATGGACACATGTTATATAACATAATTATTATATTAGATTGTTTATAGCGATCAGAAATGAGACACTCATTAAAGGACTGATTACAGCACACAGCCATGGTTGGCAGAATGGGCTAGCGCGGCGTGCCGATTGGTTGAAAGTGATGGCGCTGGTTGAAAAAAAAAAAATGGAGTATCCAGGCAGCGAGTTGCTGGTGGTCACGTGCCATAGACATGTGTGACCTTGGTAAATAGCTCTTTTGCGGAAAAAGAAGCAACAGATCTTGAAAGGAAAATAATCTCTCGAATTAATGTTTTGAAAGCTCATTGCCACCCACCTGACACTGAAAGGAGCCCAGGCTGCACCTAGGTTTCTAGTGCTTAATACTGAGAGAGAATCGGAGGGTTCTAACCCACAGTTTTGTTTTGTTTTTTTTGCCACATGCGCCTCTCCGCCACGGTGGTACTTAATGACATTTGCTACACATCCAATTAACGCTGTGCAACGACAAAATACCCAATGACCAAAACCAAATTATGATCATACGGTAAGTTGTCGTTGTACGGCAATATATAACATGTTTACTTAATGCCATTCTGCTGCTCAGTTCCCTTGACACAAAGGCAAGTCGAAACTCTCCCGGCAGCTTCTGATAAATCCTTAAGGACATGTGAGCACTTTCGTTCACTCACCCCGAGCAGTGTGAGCGCGTCCATTGCTGAAGCAGTGAGTGACAAAACATCTATATTCCTTTTCCATTGCTATAACTCTAACACTGCTATCCTCTTCCCTTTATATTCTTCTCTCGTGAACAATCTATATGAAGAGTACAAAATTTACAGGCCAAATTTGTGACATTGAATGTTGCAAAGGAGTACGGCCATAATTTCTTAAAAAGACGTGCTGATATTTGAAATTGTCCCTTTCAAGCGTTTCGCTTCGGACTGCAGCACGCTTTGGACGCATACCTTAAAATAAAGCAACAATAATAATTTCTACTGATCGCTTCCCATCATATGGCTCTTTCACGCCACAGAGCTGCTTCCAGCGCTGCTATTAATATCACAAAAACAAGATGGGCATTATTATGTAAGGCATTTCCTCCAAAGCAATGACACTAACATTACAAAGCAGGCCCTTAATAAAGGGACACTGCCGGGGAAAAGAAAAGGAGGCCGCCCAAGAGAAACACAAAGAAGAACTCTCCTGGGAGAGGCTGGAGAGATTAGACCGGGCAGCATCACGAAATCCAGAGAACAGAGGCTTACACAGGACAGAGATGACTATCGTTACGCCGTACGGACCCTATGTGACGACTAACGGCACGGAAAGAATGAATCTGCTTGTGCACGGTATAATGTCATCGGTTGGAATGTTAGTTGTAAACCTGCTTTCGAACACCTGTGCCGCTCAATATGTATCCTACATACATATCTTCTCAGGGCTGGTCAAAGTAGGCTTTTAATTAATCTTATTCTTATTATGTGTTTGCACGTTTGCGAACGTCCCATCATGGCAACAGTAGAGACTTCGCGCTTTAACGATGGGATCTCTTATTATCGTACGATTACATCAAATCTGCATGCTGAAAGCTACTAAGGGTGCATTCAGCATCAATATATTATTGTAATTCTTATGGAGGTAAAAGATCCCATCGTTAACGCTAACGTTCTCTCAAATGTGCGTCGCAAGGGCCGTAGAGAGAAGAAAGAACATTTGAAATGCACGTGGTGCAAGATAATACCTTAAAACAAACATAGACAGGAGAAATATCTACTTTCCTGCTATTCTGAGAAATACGGTTCCAAACAAACCTAGAACAAACTCATTAACCCTCAGCTGACATCCAAATCCCATCCGTTATTTCGACTGGTTAGTTCGAGCGCCCCAGGCAACAATGGAATCCCAACGCACAGACGGGTCATTGGCCATGACTTTAGAAAATCACTTAAGTTCCAGACCAGATCGGGAAAACTGGACCCGGGGCATTTTCGTTCTCTCTCCTACATCCCGTTTCTCATCTTTTTATCCTGCTCCTCCTCCTTCTCTTCCAGGGTGTTGCTGAACCTAGACTGTCACCTCATTAATGGTGATGCTGTTTCTTTCTCTCTCTCTGTCATCTTCTCTCACTCTTTCGTTCTGTCTTAATACATACCTCTCTCTTTTATCTCATTATTCCTGTCCCTATCTGCAGTAGTCTCCCACACTATCTCACTTTGTATTATCTCACGCCCTCTCTGCAGTCCATTCTCTTAGCCTCTCTTAATCTCTCATACATCAAGTATAATAATAATGCGGTTTATAAGCCTCATATCCAGGCTAATGCCCGCTCATGCGACTTCACACTGTTATTACCCCAGCAGGCCTGATCACTCTAGGACTTTCTCCATTCCCTGGGGAGCAGACGGTGCCGCTGCCATTTATAGGCGCTGATCACTAGCATTCTGACAATATCTTCCACTGCCTATAGCCAGGTACCCATTTTACAGACGGGTGGACTGAGGAAAATGTGAATGAAATGCTTTCCCAAGGCACTTACAACATGACCGTGGTCGGGAATCGAACCCAGGACCTTTAGATCTTGAGTCCAACGCTCTAACCATTAGGCCACGCTGCTCGACAATCTCCACAATATTATCCCTCTGTCGATATTTGGATATCTCTCCCTCCCTCCCTCCCTCCTTCCCTCCGTCCCTCCCTCTCTCTTTCTCTCTCTCTCTCTCTCTCTCTCTCTTTCTCTCTCTCTCTCTCTCTCTTTCTCTTTCTCTATTCTCTTGCTGATCATTTTCCCGATCTGTCTCCGTCTCTCAAGGAGGAGTAAAGTTTTAAAAAACTCGCTTTCGAGAAAGTCTTGTGCAGTGGAGGTTTTGGTGTGGGGGGAAACATAAACAATCGTAGGAATAATATTCCTGCGCAATGTGTTTCAGCAAGCCATCTTATTTTATTGGACAGATTCCAATTTCTCTTCTTTCCAGCTCCATTCTAAAGCCCAGCTCCTTCTTGTACTTGAGATCTGTGTCCATTTGACGTCGAGACTTTCTCCCTTTCAGCCTCTGTTATCATCTCTTTTTTTTGTTGTACTGTATTTCGCTGTCCATCTGTCTTTCTTTATATTTAACTCCATCAGTCTCTTAAGTTCAGAAAATTTTGTCTTCTAATTACTTTGGTTCTCAGATTTTTCCTGAGTGTTTTTCAATCCAATATGGATAAAATCCATCTATATTCTTTCTCCCATCTCTCTCTCTCTCTCACACACACACACACACACACACACACACACACACACACACACACACACACACACACACACACACAGACAACACACACACACACACACACACACACACACACACACACACGCACACACACACTTACACACACACAGAGACAACAAACACACACACGCACACACAGACAACAAACACACACACACACACACACACACACACACACACACACACACACACACACACACACCTTCCTATTCCACTTTTCCTTTAAATTAAGACACAAATTTAAAGATTCCCTGACGTTGATATATCTGACAATTTCCATTGTAGATTATTATTCGTAAGAATTTAAAAGCTAAATGAATCTGTGTTTAGTTTGGCATGAGCTTTAACAATATTAAATTATCCCTGGGCTGAGATTAAAGATAATATTTCAGGTCTGAAATGGAAACTTTGCATTGTATGTTTACCGATTACATCGTGCCTGAGAGTTCTAATCGACTGCGTACAATTGGATTTGCACTTTAAAATATATTAAATTTAGCGTGTCCTTGAGCTGTGAAAATAATATTTAACTCATACCTTTTTTCTTCCTCATTTTTGTGTTGTCGATGGAGAAAAAAATGTAGTTCAGTATTATTCTGTTATTATCGTACGATTACATTAACTCTGCATGTTGAACGCTAATAAATGTGCATTCAGCACCAATACATTAATGCAATTCTTACGAAAATAAGAGATACCATCGTTAACGCTTAAGCCCCCTCAAATGTGCGTCGCAGGAGCCGTAGAGAGATGGATTCTCGATATTACGTACATCTCGTTAATAAGCATACTAGTATTCCCAAGCACCAAGGCATACTTTATATTGAGGTTTTACTTAATTATACTCTGCCTCTGTTTCCTACACCAGACTGCATTGGTGATGTCACTTACTATGAATACTCTTGCCTTGTTGGATTTCGCAGCTAACCTTGTATTTTTTTTAAATGTTCTCAGAGAAACCCTATAGTACAGAACAAACTTGTTATGTTGACATAGCTAATAGTTATTGAAAGCCCGCTCGGGGATAAAGACGAAGGGAGACGTGATGGGGTCTTTCATTAGTATAAATTCAAACGCACGCTTCACATTGGAGCACTATTTTTCTGAATTTCACAAGTACAACATTTCATACTGCAGATTGCTAGTTAACTGTCCCTCGAACGTTGTGCTAAAAGAAAAGTGATGTAAAAACTTCTAGTATCTGTACTATAAGAATGGATCGAGGGCGTGGTACGCTATTTTCGAACGCAGTAAACTTCGAAACAAAACAAAAAAATTTGGTCGGAATTGTCAACCTGCAGAGAATCAATAAAATAGATTTAGGCTCAATGTCTGCATACTGAGGGTGCAAGATTTCATATTATAGGCCTAGTATATGGGCAAGTTTGTGTCGCTTCCTCCGTTCCGGTTAAAATGTCGAAATCTGCTTTCCATTCATTGATGGTGCAATGCAGTGTGTAGCTATACATCAACGGGTAAACCCGTAAATGTAGTCATCCAGTAGTGTCCCGTTCATCAAGTTTGACTGCACGCTGGTTCACCATGGTGCTACTGCCATGGTGATTATGTATTGTAATTTTATCATATAAACAGGGCCTATATCCGATGATACCAAAGTGTGTAATATTTTTATTGGTATGCCACACGTTACATAAATTTGACCTTTGACCTGTGTACGAATACTTTGATTGGAAGCCTAGGAAACCTCTAGGCGTATAAATATGTGACGTCATTTTGTAACTATGGTCACTGCCGTGGGGTTTCCCTCTTTTTAGATTTTGGAGAAAAAAATTCATTCTGTCTTCCTTATCGCTTGTCATCGTTCTCTTCACATTTCAGTTTCAGTTCATTTAAACATTTGAATTAAAAGTATTTAAAATGTCACAGTATTTCTGTGGTCTAAAGTTTCATGCATAATTGTAAGCCGTTTGGATCTACTTTGTGTCGCGTAGCTGTGTGGTGTATTCAGTTCAGTTGTGATGTGTCTCAAACAGGATGAGGGCAACTTCAGGGTCTTTTTCACGATTGATAAAACGTATATAAAACTCGTGTTTGTCTGATATGAGATTTAAGAAATTCGTTATACATTTATTTATTAATACAATCAAACCAACACTCATTACAGATCCTCTGTGTAATCATGTGTCCATGCTAATCTGAAATATGAAAGCAAATCAGGCCAATGTTCGCAGCCATTTAAAGCAGGCGGGGCTTGCTTCGGTTTGTAGGGGTGGCTTGCTTTGGATTGTAGGCGTGGCTTGCTTCGGTTTGTAGGGGTGGCTTGCTTTGGATTGTAGGCGGGACTTGCTCCGGACCGTAATGATCGGATGTCACAACTTTAATCATTGTCAGATCCTCCATTCTCCATTACCCTCATCTTTTTTATCTAGTTCTTTCTCGTCTTCCCACCTCTCAGGACCGCTATTACGAAAATAAACCGCTTATTGATATAATTTTATGGCTTCCTCTCAGATAATAAGCCTAGATCGAGAGCTTACAATAAAACATACCATGGCCCCAAATCTAGTTTCTTATAAAAAATTATAGAAAAATATAATATTGATGAAAAATAAGGAATGGAACACCATTTTTACACAAAGATGTGAAGGAATCAAATACTTGAGGGTATTCATCTTTCTTAAGACAGTGCAAAACCACAGTATCAGAAAGACGTTTAAATGTGAAGCCACACCACCCACCTTTCATATCATTTTTCACTTAACTGGTGACGTTGAAATTTCTAGCCAAAGAAATATACTAAGGCTTTATCNCAGCTGAGCTGCAAAATTGGACTGGGACTAAGAGATGGTTTTGTCATATTTATCCTCCACGGTATTCGGGTGAGATTCCGCCGGTTTCTGCACTATGCCACGTTTCTTGAAATCGTGAGCTATATGGACATGT
This sequence comes from Ellobium chinense, assembly GCA_033807755.1. Lineage (NCBI taxonomy): Eukaryota > Metazoa > Mollusca > Gastropoda > Ellobiida > Ellobiidae > Ellobium > Ellobium chinense. The sequence continues at coordinate 232,426 of JAWQUT010000566.1, read as the reverse complement.
TACCTCTGACGGATGGCGAAAAAAGTCGTGCCCTGCCTTGCCGTGCCGTGCCTTGCCATGTCATGCCGTGCCGTGCAATGTCATGCCGTGCTGTGCCGTGGTGGAATTTGTGAACTCAGCACCGTCTGATTAACAATGAAGAAGCCCCAGTGAAGTGAAGTAAAAAGCAAGATTATCTGTGTTACACTCATGCGATCAATTAATGGATAGCACGTTATATTTGCCATCTTCCTCTATTCAACAATCCACTGCAAACCAGGAAAGCAGGTAATCAAACAAACAGCTAGTCAGACAGTGAAACATCCATCCAATTAATAAACTGACCGACCAAACTGTAGACAGGCTGATCCCTCGACCACCCGACCAAGTGACCGACTGACCGACTGTCCGAGCGACTGACCAACCGACCAACCGACTGACCGACCAACCAAACGACCGAATGATTGGCTGACTCATCCATCCATCCATCCATCCATCCATCCATCCATCCATCCATCCATCCATCCATCCATCCATCCAACCAACCAACCAACCAACCAACCAACCAACCAACCATTCAAACAGCCATCCACCCTTCCTGTCGACCTACTTCCCAACCGACCGACTGACTAACGAACGGTCAGACAGAGTAACGAACAGACAAACAAACTAACTACGCAACCTGGTCGATCACTATCATACAATTAACTACAAATACCACGTCTCCCAAGTATTTACTGTCACAATTTACCCTAACAAAGAAAACATTGCGTTCACGTATTCGAGTTCCGAGCTTTTCCCTCATGAATCAAGTCTAGTCTAACGAAAAATTGATTCTTTCTGAAGCCGTGCTGCTCCAGTATAAATAAACTGTAATCTCAGTAGGTTAAATGAAGCTCATTATGAAAAGGTAGGTGGGTGTGATATAATACGACATTTAGGCAGCTGGCCGGACAAGCATACTATATATCTATAATTATATATACACGATTTTTCCATTCATATCGGAATTTCTGACTAGGTTTGCCAGATGCACACCATCATCCACCCACACACACGAAGATACAAGTACAAAGAAAGCAAATATGATTGTGATTGGCTATAAAATCTTTGCTGTGCACAGACCTGTCCTAAATGCTTAAAGAATGCTGTTCACGTGACTAAACTAGGCCAACCAGGAGCCACTGTTTATCTACGTCACTGCTCTGTTTTTCAATCCTTACGCGTGTTTACCAAAAGTTATAAACATTTATTATTAAGTCATTCACTCTTTCGAGCTTGACACTGAGGCCATAGCAAATACGGCATTTACTAACAGGTAAACAAATCTCCAGTTCATGTACATGTCTGCGTTGGTGTGGTCCCTGCAGTTTGACAAACTGGGAAGCCACACCTCTCCTTTTGCAAAGGAAGTATCAGTCTCTATGCAAGCCAAGATGGCTGCGATTAATGCGAAAGAGGTGGAAAACAATGCGCTGACTTTGCGGATGGTGTTTGCTATACTTACATCTTTGCGTCATTCATTAGCGAACGTACCGTCGTTGATTCTTGATTCTTGGATCTAGGAGGCTGATTCGGACAGATTAATTATTTTGTTACTACCAAATACACTGCATCTTTTGGTTACAACAGGATCACTAGCGGGAATCAGAGAGACTTGGGCGAAATCGCTTGAATGGAATGTATATACATCATCTGAAACAAGGATATGAATGTCACTCCTAGCCTCTCTCAATCAGGGCCGGATGAAAACTGAAAAAAGAATAGGACAATGAAAGTACTTTAAATTTTGTAGAATTCTACAGTTCATTAGAAAGACCCGAATAAAGAAAAAAATATAGATGCCAAATATCCCAACATTTGAGATAACCCTAAAAGAGAAATGTAGAGGAAGAAGAAAAGCGGAAGACACGTCGCTTCAGGAGACAGCAGTAGTGGGGAGAGGAAAGATTTAATGACAGGACACTTCCTTGCTCACGGTGATAAAAATGAAAAGTAGACCACAGTACAAAAAAAAAACACCAAAAAACATCAATGCAAAGCTAGGAAAAAAATTCTACAGAAGCACTAAATCGTGTAAGTGGCGTCACCGATAGAATTTATTTGTTTGTTTGTTTGGTTGGTTCGGGTTTTACGGCGCGTCAGCAAGTTTATGGCTACACTGCCTTCACTGACAAGGAACTCTTCTGTCTAAATGGCTGTTTCCCTCCGGCGTGTCTATGGCCGGCAGTCGAGCTTGTTGACTGCGTGTTGCTGAGTGCTAATCGCTGCATTTTCAGAGTTTAAGTCTCCTGCCGATAATGGCGTTTCGAGACGTCTAAAGAAAAACCATTATGCTAATGTAGATTGTTGAATTCTGTGGGGTCGCCCGACCTTTTTCAGAAATTACCGATTCAAGAAAACGGATCACGTATTTTAGCCCACGGTTCGGTCACTGGGTGCTCGGTAGAAGAAGAAAATTGAACTAATTGCGGACAAGAATCAGGGGCATCTTCCCCTCCCCCCTCCCGCCTTCCACTATACCCAGTAGGGGAAATTACCTTATCGGAGCAATCCAGTCTGCGCTTAGAGAAAAACTCGCTATTGGCCTCGACACTGTGCCTCGTTGGCTAATATCTTTCAGGAAATGAGACAAGAACAATAATAATTGAGAGCTTGCCCATTTACGATGGGATCTCTTACCAATGTAAGAATAGCGTGAAGTCGCGTGAGCGGGCATTAGCCTGGTTACAAGACTTATAAACCGCATTATTATTATTATATTAGTGCAGAAGTTCTCTTACATGCTTGTCATTCAACTGTAAAATTATTAAGAAATCCCACTGATGTTGTGACATGTGGTGGTTTGTTCGATACGCATCAAAGGACAAAATCCCATAAAACTGGATGTACATCGGTTTGCCTATATAATCTGACGAAACCCACTGAGCTGGTTACGAGACAGATCTAGTGACATTTCTTCACTGCGTCCCTCATTCCTCCTTTCCCTACTATAAATCATAAATGGATAACGAATATATTATGTCTACCATGATCATCAATTCTCTTCCAGCAGTTTCTGGCTATGATATCTTTTATCCCCTCAGCTCTCAGTATTAACATACATGCACACGCACGCACGCAGGCTCGCACGCACGCTCGCACATACGCACACACATGCAAGCACACACGTAAACACACACACACACACACACACACACACACACACACACACACACACACGCAAACACACACATACATACAAAAACACACACACACATATATACACACTCACACACACACACACTCCTAAGGACGATCGATCCCTTCTCATCCCTCCCGGTTTTGTAACCAAATCCTCGCCCATGACAAGGAATTGGGAACACAATGATAGATTCTCTCTNCCCCTCTCTCTCTCTCTCTCTCTCTCTCTCTCTCTCTTTCTCTCTCTCTCTTTTACCTCCCTTCCTCCTTCTGTCTCATGCACACATACATAGACACAAGCACAAGCTAAGCTCAATAGCAAGAGTGTGGTCAGGGTTTCCTTAGTGCGGGTTTAGTCTCCCAGGGCTAGACCTCTACATTAGACTAATGATCTGGAGACGATCCCTACAACTAAAGGGTACAAAATCTCCAGTTCATATACAGGGCTGCATTTGTTTGGTGCCTGCAATTTGACAAAATGGGAACCACACCCATTCCTTAACAAAGGAAGTATCAGTCTCTAGGCAAGCCAAGATGGCCGTGACTTATGCGGAAGAGACAGAAAATAATGCTCTGACTTTGCTATACTTACATCTTTGCCTCATCCATTAGTAAACGTACCATCACTGATTCTTGCCACATCCTCCTCCGAAGCAGCGCCGTTGATAAGACGTTCCACTAAAAAATTTTAATCCGTGGATGGTTGCCGTCATATTGCCGAGCATTTTTTCTTTCGGTTCTGTACAAAAGGGGACAATTTTCTAACAAACCTTTAGTAAGTGTACATCTTCTTTACTGTGACTGGTGCGCATCTACCTGAAACGTGCTCTTTGCTACGGACCTCCCACAGAATACAAGGACGGCCCTTTTCACTATGTCACAGGGCGCAAACAATCACAGCCTATCTAGTGCCCTTGCTGACGTAAGACCGCTTTCCACATGTGTGAAGTTATGAGAAAGTGATATCCTATGCAAACATTGTGTAAATGTGAGGAAACCAGTTTACTTGTAAAATATGTTTAGGATCCTTATAAGCTTTCATTCCTGTATCCCGATGATCTCTTCAGAATTAGTTTTTTGTTTAAAGAGAAAAATCATACCAATTGACATTTGAATAAATTGTGGAATGCGATATTACACAGTTGTTACAGTTTGTTGTTTTTGTTTTTTTTTCTAGAGGCCATGCAAAGCTATAATGATATATGAATAAGTTAAGGTCCATGAAGCATGATGACGTAAGAGGTTATTTTGAGTTTGATAGAGGGATAATTGCTGATGCTCATAGGAAGTAGTTTAGGCACTTTTTATAATATTTAGACATTATATCGCAGCATCTATTGAAGCAAGTATATCAAAGCCATACATTTTATGCAAGGGTACGGAAATGAATTAATCCGAGTGGCGAAATCGGTTCCATGACACAGTAAGGGTTAAATCCAAAGTGGTTGAGTCAATTTTTTCTTTTAAAATCGGATATTGGTAAGTTGGTTATTTTGTGGCATTATATACTCGTAGAGTCTTGCCCCTTTGAGGACTTCCATGCAACCCAAACATGTCTTCTCTGGAGCAGAATTATCAAGGATGGAATCTTATTACTGACTGATCTACAAGACTGGTTTCCTTTCGCTACCGTACGCCAAAATTCTCAAGCGTTAATGCCACCAATTTACCCTTAGCTCATTAGTTTGTACATAGATTTATTTGAGGTGGGGTTTTACGGCGTTTTAGCAGGAGTACAGCTTCATGCGTCACTGTGCGTAAGAACAATTTATTATATGAGAAATAAGACGTAAAGGTACGTCATATTTGACACGGGAATGCTACTTCCGAAACTTATGGGTAAGTCCAAGAGCGGTTTGGACTAGACGGTTAGGATATTCATGCATGTCATACGTAACAAGGGAGCTGACGGAGAGTTTGCGCGTTAGCGATGGGATCTTTTCCCATCTCAAGAATTACAATAATGCATCGGTGCTGAATGCGTCCTTAGTAAATAGTATCGTTCAACATCCAGAGTTAATGTAATTCTTACAAATGTAAGAGATCCCGTCGTTAATGCGCAAGTTCTGTAATCTCTCATCCTGTATGTCTCATACGATAACAAATCTTCAACAAGGTTAGTCTAGTGTCTTGCTCCACGGCGTAGACTATGTAAATATAGAACAAAAATCCAGTGGACCTCGAGACAAATGAATCTATCTCTTATCTCATCATCTCCAGACGGAATCAGATAGCCCAAGCAGAAGAGCTATCGTGATGGATGATAATGTATTGGAAATTGCCCTCTTTAATAATGGCGGAACATGGTTGGGGTCTAGCAGCAGAGGCTGCAGCCCTCTCGGTCATGTTGTCAATTTCCCATTAGGTTAGAATTACAAGTCTTTTGGGCTGCTACACCTTTGAACCCCAACTTTCCCCAACCGTCCAGCCTAATATCGTTTGTAAGGTTCTTCTGTTTCTCAGCTGTTAAAGTTGGTATGAAGACGGTCCCCCTTCAATTTGTGATAAGTCCACCGACATTTTGGAAATCGGGATCGAATGTAGAAGTACCAGAAGGCTTTTATTATCATGTCTCTGTGTCTGTGCAAAGATCTAGGGCAGGGAAAAAAAAGGAGACATAAGGGAGAGGTCTACGCCTTCTTGTCTGGGGCAAAATAAACGTCACTAACTATAACTTTTGATAGTGAAGCCACGTTGAGGAGTGAATGAGATACTTCATTAGGGAAAGAGAACGAGAGGATGAGAGTGAGTGAGAGAATGAGAAAGAAAAAGGGAGGAGGAGAGAAACAGAGAAAGATTTCACTGAGAGATGAAATTCTCGTGGGAAGGATCTCTTTCTCCCTCTCAAAACTTTCAATCTCCGACCCTCGAATTCTGAATTGAAATTACGCTCTCGGGATGAAAACACACGGATTGTGGTTGATACATTAAACGGAAATTGTAATTAGGAGTTGTTTCGTTTATTCTGGCTGCTGGCTGGATAGTTTTGATTTTCACATTTTGCCGTCTTCGTTGTCATGAAAATGTAAAAATAGTAATACTGGAGGTGGGTGGGAGAGGGGTAGGAATGAGATGGTAAAGAGTATGAGGTATGGATGTGGTATCTCTCATGATGGTACTGTTCATGTTACTCGTACGGCTTGGTGGTATCTATGCGAATATGTTGAGAGAAAGGTAGAAGTTGCAGTGGTCTTGGTGTTGTGGTACCAACATATGTGATGGTGATAGTTACGGTGGCAATGTTGTTGTTGTTGTTGTTGTTATTGTTATTGTTGTTGTTGTTGTTATTATTATTGTTGTTGTTGTTGTTGTTGTTGTTGTTGTCGTCGTCGTCGTTGTTGTTGTTGTGATACAATAAGGTCAAATGGTAAGAACACCCCTAATAATAAATAATCCATACCAGAGCTATTCAGTGGCGAAGCGAGAAAGTATTCAGTAGTGGAGGTGGGGGCGGGAGGAGGGAGGCGCATGAGGGGTATGGTGGTTGTTGGACTTAGAAGGGGGAAGGAGGGGGGACACGAGTAAATAGAAAATGTGCAGGTTGCCAGTATAATTGTTCCTCTGAGCCTGAGATCAACAAGTCTAGTATCGCAATACGAGAGCAAATCTATCTGAGCTAAGGCACTATCCACGGTCATTTGTAGCGGGCCTTGCCTTGCCGGCGGTAACATCTTATGGCGGAGTTCTAAATCTGAAGTCGTGAGCTTCAACAAACCTTTCCGCGGACCCTCGGCGCCCCCGTTCTGTGGGAACTGCAGGAGTACTGATTACGACCCCCTCCCTGCCGTAACGGAAATGACAACTCTTAGGAACCCTCAACATATATAAAAAAAAAAAAAATCTTCCAGCCCACACCCCA
>JAWQUT010000566.1:165854-187316 GCA_033807755.1 Ellobium chinense | reverse complement strand
CCTCAAAAAAAAAAAGAAAAACCAACAACAACAAAACTCACACACATGTCGCCAATAGGCGTCGTCAACTGACCATCCATTTCCTCTACACATCGTTCATCAGTATCAACATCATAAAATAGGGACATAGTGATAGTCTGTATATTGTTTCTCGTGTATGTGGAGGTAAAGGTTATATTTTTCTGTAAGTGCCGTGTAGAGAAAAAGGGTTAAACATTTTTCCAGTGGGTGGGATGCATTGGTTTAGCGCTGCCCTACACTCGAAGGACTTGGTTTTATTGCACCTTGGTGTTTACGCCATTGTCTTCGAGTACCGTATCCGGCTGATAGTTATACGATTTTGTGTTACCGAATAAGTGTGTATGCTCTTCCTTGTGCGGTCTAAAGCTAACGCTGTTTACTAGAAATAATTTTTATATCGGAAGGTACTAAGTCAAGAAATTGTCTGCTATTTTTAATTGAAAAATAAAATTATTCTCATCTTGACTTTGAGAAAGCTACCCATGAGGCTGCCTCTGAATTCTTTCCAGAAATTAACCTCGGTAAGCTATGACAGAATATATTCTACCGTCCGCTAACTAAGCTTGAATGCGATATTAGAATATAATGTAAATATAGGCCTAAGCATCTCCTTGCCGAACGCTGGGCGCCTCTCTGTCTCTCTCTCTCTCTCTCTCTCAGAGCCACTTCATTGCTATTTAGTGGTCACAATCACACGACAGAGTTTCTAAGCACGGTTAATAAGGAGATAAGTCATTTTTTTTAAATTTTTGGTCGCTAAAAGTCAACCTGTGTGCAAGGGGGGTCATGTGAAAGACACTTTTCATTTTTGAGTTCTTGCTTCAATAAGGGCTCAAGCAGGAAATTCAGGACTCTTTGGAACTAGATTGCGATATTTCGCAAATTATACATAATTTAGCGAAAATATTTTGTCGGGAGATGAGTATCCACATTTACATACTGAAGATGAATTAAAATTCATGTTGGCAGGAAACCTACATAAGTTTGGATTTTTTTTTTGCGAGGAGACATTTGAAAAGACAGCGACGCTTTCGTATGCCGTGTGACAATTGAGAACTTGCACATAAACGATGGGATTTGTTACCACCGTAAAAATTACCTTAACTCTGCATGTTGAATTCTCCACGCATGCATTCAGCACCAGTGCACTAATGTAGTTTCTATGCTGGTAAGAGATCCCATCTTTGTTGCGCAAGCTCTGGTGTTGGAGACCATGATTAGATGCTCGCTCTGTCTCTTTCTTCTGTCATTTTGTATGCATGAACTGCAGCACCGGGTCTGAAATGTTTAGCAACCGAGATGTCTTGCCCTAGACCAGGTCCCAGATGTTCCCAACTTTGTTAGGTCTGTATACCTCTAGCGCCATCAGCCAATCCCGTGTATTGGAAGTCTGAAAATCACGCACGTGGGATTTTGTGCATAGTAAAAGTAAGATCAACCAATACCTCGTACTTCTTATTTGAATTGCTATATTTGTCTAGTGCGTTCTTCCCTTTTCCTCCAGGTCATAGGAGTTGGAGGAGACATCCCCCCTCCCCATTTTCTTGTCATAAATTTGAACGAGGNGGGGGGGGGGGGGGAGATTTGTAAATATTTAGAGGGGTGTTAGATTTTTCTTAAGGAATGCAAACAACCTGGGAAAGCAGAAAAGAAGGGAAAATTGGCGGGCGTTTATTGATTGTGTTTAGTGAAGGGGGGAGGAGGGTTGAAATTTAAGGGGCGAATCGCACGATCGTGCGGTTTGAACAAAGCACTACTCATCGCTGTCCAATGTCCGATGTGGGTACGCATATCCCGGGAAGAGAACCCCTGCTGTGGTCGGTGTGGAATAATATTATGCATTTCCTGTGGCCATGATGAAGTCGCTGATAACTCATTAACATTCATGTTATTTATTACAGAGTTAGACAGAGAGACACGAGGCAAACTAAAATAAGAACCATGGTTAATCTTACACTAATTGCTTTCCTAACCAATGACATGGTATCAGCAAATAAATATACGGACCCTAGACGTGTTGTGCAACACTGTATCTTTCTATGGTGATAAACTTTCTGCTCATACCTCATACACATTCATACCTTATTACGGCACCACTGTAGACTGTATGGGTGTCAGCGTGATAAGAAAATGGTAGATGAGTGATATTGGTGTACAGGAGCATATATGCGTCTTAGCAATGTATTGTATTCATGTGATATTGTATTGTTGTATGATGTTGGCCTATGGCCTAATAAAGCCTTAGAACTTGAATATTATGTATCATATGTAGCTATTCTATACAATCCCCTATCGTTCCACTTTCATTGTAGGCGGTAGCGCACTCTTTATTAACGCCAGTAGCGTACGATTTTCCGTAAAGTCTATAGCGAACCATTTCTTTAATAACCGGCATCGTATGGCTCTCGTTATAGCCGGTAGCAAACGAGTTTCTTTATTGCTGGTAGCCGGTGGCCTATCACTTCCATTATAGCCGGCAGCTCACACATTTTAACTATAGCAGGTATCTATCTATCTATCTATCTATCTATCTATCTATCTATCTATCTATCTATCTATCTATCTATCTATCTATCTACCTGTCTGTCTGTCTGTCTGTCTGTCTGTCTGTCTGTCCGTTCGTCAGTTTAACCGTCCCTCTGTCTGTCTGTCTGTTTGTCTTTCTTATCTATCTATCTATCTATCTATCTATCTATCTATCTATCTATATATCTATCTATCTATCTATCTATCTATCTATCTATCTATCTATCTATCTATCTATCTATCTATCTATCTATCTGTCTGTCTGTCCTTCGTCCGTCTGGCTGCCTGTCTGTCTCGCTCTCTCTTTCTTTCTCTCTCTCTCTCTCTCTCTCTCTCTCGCTCCCCTCTCTCTCTCTCTTCCTCCCTCCCTCCCTCCTTCCCTGCCAGCATATTTTTTAGCGATTACACACAATACTGTACTGTATATAATGGAACTTGCATCAATAGATCTACAAAGCTATATGGATGCGCCGCATTTTGCCAATTTTTATTCTGTGAGCATCGTTTCCACCGCAGTGAGCTTCATATATCTAGTTTTGTCCAGACTATAATAGTTTGTTCTTTTAGGAATTGTATTGATACAGATCTAGAACTGGGTGAAGACCTTTTGTCATTTGTCAATCACAAAGTCTGGAATTTTCAACTTCTATTTGCTGATTAACACAATGCCATTAGGAGTGTGACTGGGCCAGTTTAGACTGCTCGTAGCGAGAAGTACTGTGTATAGGCTTACATCTATTTTATAAAAGAAGAGGAAGAAAAGGAGTGTTTAGTGTTCCTTTGAGACTATTATTCAGTGCACATCGTTTATGTACATTTTTTTAAAAAAGGAAATCACATTTTCAAACACTTTATCTTGTAAAATGCTAAACTCAGAAGATTATTAAACATTTCTGCTGACAAAATTGTCTTCAAATATTCATGCTGAATTCCAGGCTAATGTCTGTAAGGTAAAGAAGACTGATCTAGAAACTTTATTATTTTTATTGTTCTGAGTAAATGGTAAATTTTGAGAAAAAGCATTCCTGTCCCAGAAACGGTATGTTATGGCTAAAGAAATGAACAAGGAAAAAATCAGTCAATGTTGCAAGATCTGAAAACAGACCCTAAGGAAGCAGAGCCAAGCTATTTAAGCAGCAGCAAATGCCTGCCGTCATTTTGAAGTGTGATGTCGTAACTTCCGCTTCCTGGCGTACTATTGATCACCTTCCGCTCCTCGCGGCAGTGTTTGAATAATCTATGTGACAACATCTATTCCTTAAAATGCCCCGAAAATGTCATCCCCAACAAACGGAAACGAAAATGGGGCTTGTTTCATTCTTTGCCTTCACGTATAACATTGTGTCATGCAGATTTCAAGAAAACAGAAGTTACCGCGTACATTTCTCACATACTGTGTGGTTCAGAAAGTAATTACCGAAACGGAAGTCCAACATGAGACAGCAGAGAGCTTGTACATTGATGTCCTAACGACCGTAAGATATTAATCACCGTTAATACGCAAAATCTTTGTTATCAGGAAATACGTGACGGTCTAGAAAGTGTCGTCCCTTCGGATTACAAAGTGTTAATTGTCTACCTAGTAAAAATCCTGAACCTTGAGATGTGCTCGTGTTATGGTTATAGGGAGATATAAAGTTAGGAGCGAGATTAGAGAAGAAGAGAAAAATCCTTTGATGCTGTATATGCTTTGTTATCTCAAACACTGCAGACTGTCCTAAACTGCCCCTGGAAAACGGTGTGTGTGGGGGGGAGGGGGGGNTGGGGGTGGCTTAGAAAGTCACACGAGTTCGCTTGGTGAAATAGCAACAAAACAAATGGTCCTATGCATTGTCTTTACGTTAGTTAACGCACTGTGGTAACCACGAAAAATTTCCAAAACATAAGTAAGTAGTTTTCTATGGAGTTAACGCAATACGTTAATTAACGCAACGATTATGCATACGGCCACTGGAAATCCAGATTATGTGATGCGCTGCACTGACATGAATGGGTCAGGCGAGCATTGTTTTTGTGCCACAGCAGCGTCAGTCATCGACATGATATCCATACCGTGTAAGTCTAATTGCCAAACCAATATTAGTTCAAGAGCTTTCAAAACCAGTCTTAAAGTGTTGTTGTAGTCAAGCAACACAACACTGACAGAGTTTCTGCTGATAAGTATTTCGACCAAGCCCCCTGCCTCCCTCCACTTCAGCACCGTCCCTTATCGATTATTCTGCGATAGGTCTGTAAGTGCTTCCCAAATATGGGTCAGGAAAGCCTTTTCCCTGTCCTCGTCTCAGAACGAGGCCTGATCGGCGAACGCGAGGGATAGTGACGCGCGTGTTATGGCGACTGCTCCTATGTAGGCAAGGCTTTGTGTATGATATGATAATGCTGGTGCCTCATGTGAATTGTTCATTACGAAGTTTTTTAAAGTATTTACTCCACAGGGCAACTGGTTCACAATGTCATACATTGTTATGCATTTCCGTCATAATACAAACACATTGAACAATACATATCATACATGTAAATACATAACCTTACAAATGAAATAAATAGCAAAGTCATTGTTGGTCACCCGCAGTGTAGCGCGCTGGTACCCCTAGCTCTAAAGCCAGGGAATCATTTACACTTGAATTGAGTCGGGAAAGGAAAGTGAAGTGTCTCTCCCAAGGGGAGACTACAGCATAAACTGTCCGACCCGAGAGTCGAACACACAAACCTTAGACTTGACGGTCTCCAGTTTCTGAGTACGACTCACAAACCATACAACCACCTGCCTCCCACTGATACTGTTTTGGATGCTCATATATTTGTATAACTTGGGCAAAATAAAGTGTCTTGGTTTATGAATAAAAGGGTAAGGATGGTAACGTGTAACGGGTGGAAAGGCATAATTATACAGTATTCTCCTATATTTAAAGNNGGGAGGTGAGCTCAGTCAGATGATTTTTTTCAGATGTTACATATTATTTTAAGGAAGTGTGTCACCAGGGATTTTACCAAATTACTGTGAATGATCAATTTTGAGAAGAAGGGCTGAAAAAACCTACTCTAGAAAATTTCTGTCCCTGCCGGGGATCGAACCAGGGTCTCTCAGCTTGCAAGTCTGAACGTGTTACCACTACACTACAGGGACGTTAACTTCACAGCAATTTAATTATTAAATACCTAATGCCTGAATCGGCCCCTAACTTCCACGTGCCAACCTAGTGTTCACCTGTGACCCGAACACACTTCCCGACTGCTCACAAACGGACACACAAGTGTCTGCACGGGGATAGTGAAGAAGGCAACCAAGGGAGAGAGAACACATAAATTCTTCCAGGAGTGCCTCGAGGTTGCAGGAGCCAAATTGTAAAATCCATTTTGAACCATTTAATAAAATTTTCTATTCGAATCTCAGGAACAATCCGAGATGGTCAAGGCAAATCCGTAGGTCTGGTGCTATCATTGTGCTCTAATTATATACTGTTTACGGTGGAGGTCCTTCATTTAGATTTTTCACAATTTTAAATTTGATGAAAAGGAGTTAAAAATTTGGCTGTCTCTTGGATATCACAGACCCGCATAAAATGAAATCCGCTGAAGCCATTGAGAAACAGTGCCTGCAACATTTTTTTTTTTACAAATTCAGGACTGAATTTCATCACTTTTGCGGAGTGGTTTCATGTTATAGGATTATTTCTACTCTGCTATTATTGACTCTGATAATCCTTTTTTTTTTAACCAATTAGGCTCAGTTGGCATGGCAGCGGCGCCGAAATCATTTTGCTGACTCCAACTTTGGACTACTTTGAATGTGTTGAATGAATGTGACACTTAGAAGACCGTGTCTTTGTAAGCTTTCCCTTCCGCCAATCAGTGTGCGTAAATTTGGTCATAGATAAGCTACTCGACCTTCCTTACGAGCTTTTTAGGCCGGGTCAGGGAACTTTTGTATCACACCTGTACACTGTTACTAATATAATTATTGACGATGAAACTTTAGGTTGTCAACATTATTGAAAAAAAGAACCCAGATAAAAAGAAGACCAAACTCGCCAATTTATAAAATTCAGTGTATTTATGAATTACATGGTACAGTGTTGCAAACACATGTTGTAAAGTGTTATGTAAATAAATTCAGATGTATTCTTTGTGTATGAATGTAAATAATATTGTATTCCCTAAAGTGTTATGTAATTCATCCCGTCAGTTACTTTTGACAACAAAATCATAACCGCATTGCCTGGCGTGCATTCACTTGTTGTTTTTTTTTAACCCTCCCCTTCCCAAATGAAGAATGAATCAAACCCTGTTTTTACTGGCTGACAAAAAATAGAAAAAGGTCATGCTCCATTAGGGAGTGTGTATTATTCACGCAAATTTGGATGGACCTCAGTTAGTAAGAAATGTCGTATTTATGCAGTCCACCTGTACTCAGCGGTCACATGTCTTGTATGATCCTCACAGACAACTATAAGTTAAACAAACATTGTCGAATGATCAGGATAGTTGGTGGGATAGGGTTACGTATAACAGAGCATATAATATAAAGTCTAAAATGGTATACAACATCGTTTCTAATCAAATTGAGTGTTAAGGAGGGTGTGTAATATGTCTAAAATGATACATACTTTATCCTCTAAGCCATACATACCTAAAGAATCTCGTATAATGGGTGTTATATATCATTGTGCTTTGAAAATGGCCCGAGTCAGTTTTCACACTTTTGAGCGAAGGAAACGTTTTTATGACGAAATAAAATGCAATATCAGCGAGGAGATTTTGGCGCATTTTAAAATAAATAAATATGTCAACATGGGCGTTGATCTCATAAACATGGTACCCCTCTTAATTTTGAAGAATGGCCCAAGTCTAACTTAAGCCATTTTGAAGCAAAATGATGAATAGGTTTTATAGAACGCCGTGGTCACACAATATTCATGATAATGAAAACATTATGTTTTTCGCTTCAATCCACTCGCATGACAGAAACATCTCCTGCTCAGATCAGTATTCTCAACTTTCCCTACCCATCATTCACTTCCCCCCCCCCCCNCCCCCAATCCCATCCGATCTTTCTCTCTGTTTTTCTATGCATACTCTCATTTCTGTCCCCAGTTCCCTTCTCCCTTGCCTCTCTCAAAGGCGCTAAACTCACTCACTCTTTCTTTTACTGCTCTCTCCGTGGAGCTGATTGTACACCTGAATCTGTATCACAAGACTTCTTGTATGCTCGATGGAGCGCCATTTTTGTAGGGCAAGGTATATATAGAGAAAAGGATTTCATTGTGGCGGAAATTACCTTTTAAACAAATTCCCATCAAATGGAGTGGGTTGTACCAATTTTTGAGGTGACAGTTTTTTTATCTGAAGATCGATTTCATGTCGGTTTCTGACAAGTTTGTTCTTGCCTCTTGCTCTTTTACGCTAAGAAAGCGTCATCTGGGAAGTTGAAAATGTTGGCACGTCCATCAGTTTCACAACCAGAATCGTTGCCTTCATCTTTCTTGCTCGTTCTAGTACCGAACAAACGTCTATGGTGTGGCAATGGTGACGGTGTTTGACAGATGGGCGATGAAAATTTAGAACTTGACGATGGACATTGTTGATCAAAGGAGTCATTACTTGGTGTTTTAGGTGTCCTATTGTTGGAGCTGTACCCACTACTTCGCCGTCTGTCCTCTTTGGCATGTTTGCTGTTTGAAGGAGTTCTCACATTTTGAATGATTTCAAGGTTGTTGAAATCATTTCCACCTGCAGATCTTACTTCAGTTTCTGAAGAGTCATGATTCTCCATTGTTTTCTTGTACCCTGCAAAATGCGTCTCTCTTTTGTTTCGACTGTTTGCTGTCTTTGCCCTATTTTTAGCTGCACGCCCCTGACTTTGCTGTTCTGTGCACAGACTGATAGAAAAATTCTTCAAAACTCTGTCACAGCTCTGGGGCATGCAGCATACAGCACCTGAGTTACATCCTAACCTGTCAGGACTGGGTGGATCTTGGTTGCTCTTTAAATTCTCTGCTTTCTCACACTGTAAAGCGTTGTTATTGTAACAAAGTCTCGCATATTTATTGTCCGTATCACAAGAGGAAATCAGCATTCTGTTATTATTTGAGGAAATCTCACTGAAATTATTGCTTGCTCCAGATCGGTTCTTGTGGCATGAAGTTTGGCCGTGTTTCTTAGCACATTCCTCCTGTAGGCCTGAATCTTGATTTACGATGCACTGGCTGTTCGTTTCTCTTCCCATCTCTACGTCTGACTGATACCCCAACAGCTTGGCGTCGCGCCAGCTCTTGCCCTGGGGAGCCATCTCTAGTTGGTCACCAGTTTCCGAGACTGCCTGTCTCTCATGCTCTAATCCTATTGGTCCCTTCCCATGAAGTGCCATTTCATCTATATATCTTGTCTTCTCAGGAAGCTGCCTCTCCAGAACCTTTTGACTCTCTTTGCTGCTGCAGTCACTGTCTATCGAAACGTTCATATCTTCTGTGTAGCAGTTGTTCATATTGTAACGAAACTGTCCGGTAGGATTGTATATACCATGAACGCGACGCTCTCTGTCTGCATTCTGTTTACCAGAACTTTCTTTGCCACGACTGAATCTCACCCTGGACTTTGCATTGTCTCTAGTTTTGCCAGCATAGTCAGAGCTGTATCCTTCACAGTCACTCTCTTTAGCTCTTTTCCATCCACCTACACTTCGACTTGGACGGTGATACTTTCGTCTCCTGTATTTATCATCGTCAATGCTACTAGATTCCTCAGAGCTTGAACTGATATCATACATTACTTTTTTGACGCTGTCACGTCGTCGACTACGCGTTTTCTTACGTCGCTCAGGAGCCTCGTCTTTGTGGGAATGATCACATGATCTGGTGTGGGTATGTTGTCTGTCAGTATCGGAACTGGAGTCTTCGCGTTGTCTGAGCCTAGACGACTTCCAGTCCTCGCGTTTTCTGCATGTGTGAAAATGAGAGTCATCTCTCCGCATGCGTTCAGGAGTGTATGATGATGGGTGATCTGAGCAGGCGTTCCCAGTATTGAAGTTGCACATTGCGTCCAACCAGTTTTGCCTTTCCCTATGATGGCGTTCTAATATATCATTCCTCTCCCTGGCCATGTTTATAGCTTTGTCTGCTTGGCTCAGATATAGACTTTGCAAGTCTCTCACCTTCAGTGATAAAAACAAGTTTGAATTATGTTAGCCGTCATTGTTCCCATTGTTTTTTTGTGTAAGAAAACACAGTGCATGTTGCATGTAAAGAATACAGAAATAACAACTATTGCAGTGAATGCGAGGAATGTTATCATGAAATGAGAGAGAAGTTACCAGGAAGAATTGGAAAATGACAACAGCAGTAGAACTTCTAGGCTCATGATGATGATCATCATCACCATCACCACCATCATAATAAAAAAAGACCCCTGCTCTCCCACCCAAACTTGTTTGGTTTGTACTGTAATAGGTCTGCGAAATGTTTAGCTATAGGATTTCAGACTGAAGCAACTCACATCTATAGAACTGGAGTCTACGTGTGCGTCATTGTCACTTTCATCATCCACAACAAAGGCATGGTTAACACGGACATATACATTAGTATTGACAATAATGCATCGGTTTAGTTGTGAAATTGTCGCTGACAATGGTTGAAATGCGCAAATAACACTACAATGTCACCGAGGATGAAGGAGAATAGAGGAAGGGTAGGAAGAGGAAGGAGATAAGGAGAAAGGATGAAGAATGGAAGACGGTGGGCAGAGAAAAAGAAGAAGGTAAAAAAAATAAGGCTGACGAGGAAGCTGTATGATACCAACCTTATTAAGTCTGTCTTCCAAGTCACCAAAGTCCATGTGTAAATCAGCCATGGATCTTTTCAGTTCCTTCGTCTTTTCTACGATCCTACTCGTGCGCGCCTCAGCATTCTCACGCAGTTGTTGACTGCAGTCGGTCATGAGTGATATGTGTTTGTCCAACCACTCACGCTGATTTTCAGGCATGGGCTCGTTCATGACACGCTCTGAGGCATGGAATGGATCCTTGCCAGTGGGAGGCTTGGTCGAAGGGCAGGGCATAGGTGATGTTCGTGAACTTGTCGTATCTGATCGAGCTCTGGTGGAAAATCCTGGTCTTTTGGACCTTGATCGCGATCTCCTATTGCAGCTGTGGGTCCTGGGGCCTGCTATGCCACCAGGAGACGGTGAACAGGGACGCCTTGAAGTTGATATGTCAGAACTTTCTCGCTCGTGAGACTGTGAACGAAACCTCACCCGGGATTGCGGCCCCTGAGGAAATGACTCAGGCGATCGAGCTGGGGACGGTTGCGATCTGTGTAGGAAATTGTGTGGGACTTGATGTTCTTTTGGCGAAGGATCTGCGGACGGCCTGTGGGAATTTGACACATCCTCGATCAGTTTTACTTCTGACGATGAGCATTGATTTCTAGGGTTGGTTCTGTATGGATGGTGTATTGACCTCATTTCTTTACCGCTATGGTTTGTATTTCTAACAGATTTTTGGTTCTTTAACTTTACGGCAGATATCGCATTTTTATTGCTACAGCAGTCACCTTCCAGATCTGTCGAGCTGGTGTAAAACTTCCCCGTCGATGCCCTTTCATCGTATTTTTCACATCTGTTTATTCTGTCGTTCTGCATGTCATGGCTGTGCGCTGTCCTGCCACAATAGTTTTTGTTCCCCGCCAAAATGTCCTCCCTCCTTTCATCAGTAATGTGGCAAGTCCCATAACTACTGCTGTTAGCGCTGCTAGTGTCTTCAACTCGCATTGTGCGGCCCTTTTTACACCACGATCTGTTTTCTGATACCTTCCTTTTGTCATGAGGTTTCTCTTTGTAAAAGTAGTCATCTTCTCTCCTGGATCTCCGTCCAGATTGGGTAAACATATCGAACTCAGACTGACGCGTATCTTCAGGGTAGTCATTGTGCGAATTTTCGATCACCGAGATGTCAGAGGCCCAGTTTGCCTTTCCTGCATCGTTATTCGAGTGAAAATGGTCCGAATGGTGAGGAGTATACTGCTTATCCGGGCGATAACAAGACGCTAATTCATTGTTGGATGTGCACGGGTGGTGACGAAAGCCTACGCAGTCTTTGATCTGTGCATTAACAGGATGATTCGTATTGGAGGAATAGTCGGTCGTGGATCCGCTTAACAAATTATCGTTACCTTCGTCTTTCAGGCGATGGCATATTCCTCGGTAAGAATGTCGGGTATCACCGACGACACTTGCTGATTGATGAGGAAGGGGATGATGATTGCAGTGATGATGGTGATGGTGATAATGACGACGACGGTGATGACAGTTATGTCCATCGTTCATACTTTGGCAAGTATGGGTGGTTCTTTGCGGAACACTGGCGAGGTGTCCTGTGTGCCTGTCTTCGGCAGCTTGATATTTCCTGTTTCTGATGTGTTCGTTCATATGTCTAGGATATTTTATATGTTCGTCATCAGAGTAGTTCTCTTGGTTATTCTTGCCCCTGTGGAATGATATTGAGTCTTTGATATCCGACTCGTCATATCTGCACTTGGCGGGACTTTGACTGAGATATATTATTCCGTCGCGGTCGGTCTGTCTCTTGTTCCACTCACGGTCGTACAGAGCTTTGTTTTGCTTGTTGTGAGAGCTGTCGTACGAAATATGTGAATGACTGTTGCCTTCTCTTTGGCAAAAGAAATATGGGTCATCTCTGGTAGTTTTTTCTATTTCGATGCCTTGAACTAATGATTTTCTGTTTCTTGGTCGTGGCCTGACCATAAAGGTCTCAGCGTTAGGAGAGCATGGAGGCATACTGTCTACACACTGAGGGTCACGTGGCATACTGTTTACACACTGAGGTTCACGTGGCATACTGTCTACACACTGAGGGTCATCTCTGGTAGTATTTTCCATCTCAATGCCCTGAGCTAATCGTTTCCTCTGCCTTGGCCGTGGCCTGACCATAAAGGTCTCAGCGCTAGGAGAGCATGGAGGTATACTGTCTACACACTGAGGGTCACATGGCATACTGTCTACACACTGAGGGTCACACGGCATACTGTCTACACACTGAGGGTCACGTGGCATACTGTCATCGCAAGGACGCGTTCGAGAATTGTAGCGCATACGAGATTGCCGCACTGTTCCGTCCATAGCGACATCGTCGTAACCACGTGCAGAGTTTCTGCGAGTTTGCTTCAAAGATTCGGAATCTGACGAAGGTACATAGTTTCCGAACCACCATGACACTTTCGGCGATCTTCGAGGTCCTCTAGTGTGCCTCCGTGCAGGACTGCAGATGCTTTTGCCGTGATACCCTTCACTGCAGTCATAAACGGGCGAGGGTTTTCTATCAAATGCAGGCATCCATCTCCGGGCCTTCATTTTTGGTGGTTTGGGGTCCCTAAGACGCTCGTGAAATTCGTCCATGACAGCTTTGCGCCAGTTGCAAGCGTAATTCATGCAGGCACTGCAGGTACACCTGCAACATAATATAGCGGAAAATCTATGCTGAAGGATCAGTACATATTGTTAAATACGCTTCAGAGGTGTGAGAGTGTCCGTGGAAAGGATGATAAATGAAGCCAATATTGGTCATATTTTCCGTTCGAGACATTGTCATGCAACATTTTCAGCTGAGAGCGCACTGTTAGTGTTGTTTGAGTGTGGCGAGTAAGGAAAAACAAGGCGGTTTTTTTCTTTGTTCAATCTATCTTTTTTTTTCTTGTCGAGAAATCTTCCAACAGCGAAGATTATGGGTCAAATAACGATGTGTTGCAAGGGACGTAACTAAAATATTTACATTCCTTCGTAATACAGAGCTTTGCAATGCATATGCAGTGGAACAACACTGAAGCCCTTGCTTTTGGTCAGCTTTGGCCTAAACACAACACCACAGGCAAAACATTAAGTATGTTACAGCTACTGTACATTAGGACTGTCATAACGAGCGCATCCCCCACAGCTACCTCCAGTGTGTACCTCATATGATCAAGGATATAGTGCGCCTCCGGGTCCGTAGGCACCCGCATATTTCTGACGGTCTCCCGCACACATTCCTCCCGGCACTGGTCAAGACTACCACTGCTGACCGCTCTACGGGGAGACAAGCAGAGCCTACGACCGCCATAGTAGCTGGTCGTCTTGAAGGGGGATAGTGACGCTCTTCTCCGAATGCGGGCCCGAGTGGTCCTCCTGCGAGGTGACCATGAGGAAGATACACGCCTGCCAGCCTCGTCCTTTCTGAAACACCTGAGTCCCTTCAGACTGGACACGCACTGAATGAAAGGGACATTGCCGAACTGGCTGCGCCTGCGCCGTGGTGTGAATCTGAAGAAAAGTAAATAATATGCGTTGTTGGCTTCTTTGTAAGCGCATGGATCTAATAACGCTGGAATCAGTTAGTACTGCCCTGAGTCACTTTATGCGAGGAAAACAGACACAAATACGAAGGTCATGGTGGGATGGGGGTTGGGTTTGTGGTGGGGGGGGTGGACTGGGGCTGTTGGGGGCAGGAGGCATCAGGTGAGGCATAAACGATAGTTAACACAGTGCACATTGTTTCACTGTTTGCCATAACACAACAAAGGTCACCGAGTTACAGGTACAGCTTAAGCAAAGTCGTGTGGCAGTCATTGTCACATTCTGAACTCAGGGGTCACGGCAATATTTAATATAAGGCCGGTCAAAGAACCGTCGTAAATCTGTGCAACAATCCGACTTGCCTGTGTTAATCGCATTATTGTATAGTCAGTTGTTCGAGTCGCGGAAACCGATTAGGAACTAAGATCACTTTGTTACGTCCGCTTCGGAAAAAATTCTAGGTGAGACCCACACCCGTAACCGTAACTCATGCCTATTAAAAAATCCAAACCTTTCCCCTAACCTTACCATTAAGCCTTATGCCCATCGAGACAGGAGCGCCAGTCGATGAAAGTCCCTAACCCTAATGTCCGTGGAGACAGAGCATCGGGATTAAATCTCATTCGGAATTCCACCCTGACATAAAGTTTGTAAAGGGAACTATATTTGATTCGTAAACTAAAACCTCGTTATGAAGAGGCCTTGCAGAAACTGGGGTGTTTTGCCATAACGGAAGCTTCAGTGAATCCAGGCAAGGGGAAAAAGAGACAGGTTCAAGTTAAAGATCAGTTTTACCGGTACATATCTTCAGAATTAGGAAAAGCTTTAAAATTTTTGTAAGTACAGTATGTGTATTAGATACGCAAATCTTAGGTAATAAAGTAGACAACTGCCGTCACCCGAGACAGAAATTTGTTACTGCCCACATGCACTGATAGGTCAACAGCGATATGATGCGCGCCACTTATACTATTCATGGTTGCTGAGGGCCTCATTGAGGAGACAGTTTGCAAGCAGAAAAGTGATCCCAAAGTCGTTGGCTAGAAAGTCCATTCAAGAGTGGTAAAAGCTAACCTATGAACAGTGGGTGTCAATCTTTTTGAACCTACTTTCATGTAAATTAGTGTCGCATGGATGTCAGCGCCATGAACTAATTAGCCTGTTTGATAAATACAACCATCACAAGGGTTTGGTCATCTCAAACGGGAGATGACCAACTCATTGAGGAGACAGTCTACAAGCAGAAAAATGATCTCAAAGTCGTTGGCTAGAAAGCTCATTCAAGAGTGGTAAAAGCTAACCTATGAACAGTGGATGTCAATCTTTATGAACCTACTTTCATGTAAATTAGTGTCGCACGGATGTCAGAGCCATGAACTAGTTAGCCTGTTTGATAAATACAACCCATCACAAGGGTTTGGTCATTTCAAACGACGGGTCAAACATTTAGAAAAAAAACAACTCACTCTGGAGGAGACTAGACTAGACTAGAGTAGTCTAGTACCTAAACCAGATCCAGTTAGATTAGCGACTTCCTGTAGTTTCAAGTCTGTTCTCTCACCTTTGGCCTACTTTAGATGGGTCCCATCCTGAAGGAAGGATTTGATCATGGAACCTCACCCAAGGAATAGGCATGGTTTTCCCCCATCTTGTCTAAACGTACTTTGTTTTCACATTTTTGACAATGGCCATTTCATTTCCGGAAGTACTTCTAGCAAAGTACACATACATCACCAAATTCTGAGGTATAATCTCTTTTGAGTAGGCCTACTCTCAAACTTTTTTTTTTTTGCTGTCTTCCTTGAGGGTTGTATTCCATCCAGACGTTTAGAACCATAGGCTTAGTTCACTTCAGCATGTTTTGACTGGGAAAATGCGAAATAAAACTTCCAGAGATATTCACCACATCAGAGGAAAGGCGAGGATGGTTTCCTGTTCCATTACGAATGAAACATGATATTTAAACTCACTTCGAGAGTTCCGTGAAAATGATGTCATCACATTTTGCATAAGGTGAATTATCAGCCGAGGATCCATCCACTTCCTTGATGCCGGCTATTATTGTGCACGTTTCTTTTCGAGTCTGCTTATTAATTATTATCTATCTTTTTGTTTGTTTGTGTGCCAGTTGCCTGAAATGACTGTTGTTGTTGTTGTTGTTGTTGTTGTTGTTGTTGTTGTTGTTGTTGTTGTTGTTGTTGTTGTTGTTGTATCGTTGAGGACTTCCGTACTTGTCTCAGTTTTCCATGTTGACAAGAACATATCTCTAGTATTGAATTTATGACCTTTTGGAAAGGAGTGTCTTTGGAGTGGGAGTGGGAAGGGAGGGGAGGGCGGAGTGTGAAAGCTATCATGAAACTAATATATTATCTAAACCAGATTTAGATCTTCTAGATAGATCTAGCAGTTACCTGAAGCCTGAAATTTAAAGGAAAAGAAAAAAAAATAGACAATCCTGATATTGTTTCTACAAAAACAACGAAATTAAAATTTTATGCTTTGGAACTCTCTAATATGAAAAAAACCAGAATGCTTTAGATTAAAATATTATATCGTCTGCTTGTCTGCTTGAGCCTTGAACAGCTCTGATGAAATAGCCTGGGCCTAGGTTAGGGAAAATTTGGGGTATTTTTGTACTTGCTTAGAAGTCCCTGAATAGGGCTGTCCGTTTAGATTCTAGATCTAGACCTAGAGATATTTTTTCGTGTGATCTTGTCCTTTTTTTTCTAGTCTTGGTGTAGTCTAGATCTGTAGCCGACGATCCTAGTCACCCAAGTCAACCAAATCCAACAGTCTGGATCAAAACTACCTAGAGTCTAGACGTCTAGATAGTCTCTAGCTAGACTAGACGTCTATTCTAGGCTACGTGAGAAAAACTGAAATTTTTTTTTTATAATTTACACACCCCCTCCTAACATTTATGAAAAGGGAGGGGGTGTCATCCCCAACTTATATAAGGCTATATAATATATTGGTCGTTTGACTGTAATTAACGTATGGTTTATACATACGGCAACAGGATCTACACTGAAGACAATTTTATTATTACTAGATTAGTGACCTAAGTGGCCGAAGTCGCAATTACTTTGTCACATGCTTAGATTCATGAGTTGAGTTGAGGACATGCATGACTACGGATGGCCTTGATGTTAAATAAACAAACGTGTTCTGGTGGCTATTACCCTCCCCCGCCCACACCATTATCGGCCATTCATCAGTTCATCTACTCACCAACACCTTCCCCCCCCCCTCCCAATGATGTCAGCGCCCATTGTTAGTTGAACCAAAACATATTTATGTTTGTTCTTTTTCCAGCACAGTCCACAATAATGTGGCCGTTGGAGCTAGGCAGGACAGAATTCGGCCACATATATCAGACCAACACAGTGAGTACACTAAATCTGGATCTAAATCTAGTGCTTGTCTGAACTATCGAAAAAGCAGTCGGGTCCATGGTTCCTAACAAGTGCCCATAACTAAAATTGGCTGCTGGCTTAATCACCATTAGTAATTAGACAGGCAATAAAATGACTGAAAGGAAGAAATGTAGTCGCTATGCGTTGGGGATACTTTAGAAATTAGTACAAATTTTCATTTACAGACTTCCCAAGAACACAGTTTTCACCATTATCAACGAAGATTTAGTTACCAGCACCACATTTTTATGTAACTGTTACTTTATGGGCAAACTGAAAGTCTAGTATGATGCTATCCACCATAACAAAGCATAACATGCTGCTGTTCTCATGTCTAGTGCAAAAAATGTCAGTCACAACTACCATCATTATTTTCTTACCTGCTTTATGATCACCACCTCTGCCACTGCAACCGATCATTAATTATGGGCATTCTAATAGCACTATCATATCTCATCAAAACCACCACCATCCTCATCAGCACATACCATTAGAAATGTTTCTCAGTTCTCAACATTGAAACTCTGCTTAGCCAATGGCAAACAATCTCATGTATCACCACAACCACAAACGCAACCACCACCACCACAATAAAAATTTTTACGACTTCTTACCATCATCACTTCAATTACCTCTGCCAAATTTTACTACTATCAGCTTATGTCAGCGCTGCTACTGTTTCTCCAATTCCCCACCACATCTGTTTTTTACTCTGTGCTTCATCACTAAGACCACCACAGAATTATTTTGACTGATGTAATGTCTTTCTCTCCCAGTTATATCCTTTGAGGTATGTGTAGCAAACCGATACAAACTCACAAAAAAATACAACAAATTAAGAGCACAGTCTGATGAGGACCCAACCAATATCAGGCTCAAGAACTCTGTGGCACAAGCAAAGGTTAGTGTAAATATACTGTTACATTGGAAAGAGCACAGTACCGGTCATTCGAAAGTATTAGAAAAGTTTAATTTTTTACTAAATCAGATAACCCACAAACTTAGATTTATATAAGCTATGAAGAATCTACAGCATATTATAAGAATGGACCGGGAGCATAGCGCGCTGTTTTCTATCCTTTGTGAAATAGTGCTAGAGACACCAGGCTTAACCAAATAGACAAGTTCTCCACCTTCCCCCACCCCCACCCCCACCTCCACATTTCGTCCATTTCAGTTGTAAGATGTCAGCTTGTTGGACAACTGCTATACAGTCACTGTGAGAGA
Source organism: Ellobium chinense (assembly GCA_033807755.1). Classification (NCBI taxonomy): domain Eukaryota; kingdom Metazoa; phylum Mollusca; class Gastropoda; order Ellobiida; family Ellobiidae; genus Ellobium; species Ellobium chinense. The sequence continues at coordinate 168,786 of JAWQUT010000566.1, read as the reverse complement.
TGAATACGTTATCGTAGAATAAACTTAATATAATGTGGTTGTTAACATTAGTGGATATGCGCCTTTAGAATCTGTGAAGTACATTTATGTTGCTGGCATTGCTTGTTTCAGTTGGGAGCAACAGCAGAGAATGAAGACAATGAGTTGGAGCAGAAAAGGAATCAAGGAAAGAAAGTGGTGTACGGTCAAGTTGTACAGGTGAGACATGGCGACAATAATTATGCGCAGTATATACAAATAGTAATAAATGAATGAGATGTCTGATGAATCTATCGAAGGTATCCAAGTGGTGTGACATGATGAGATCATAAATGTGAGTCAAAATGATGTACATATAAACTACATGGATGAGTGAAGGTAATTATGAACGGTCTATTTGTGTTGGTAAGTGTAAATGATTCAAGTAATAATGTATGGATGAGCTAGTGTGATATAGACATTTGAATAGTCAAATGAATGAGTGAGTCAAGGTGATGTTAACACTGTATTGATGATTATCATTAAAACTGAAAATATGAGTGACCATGATGTATAAAAATCATGTTGGTGTGGAATATGGACAGTTGTGTCCGTGAGTGAGAATAATGTAAGGTCAAAGTGTACGAGTTAGTTAGGTTTTTGATACCTATTAGAGGGGCAAATCACTCAATTAATCTAATATATAAAATCCTCCTTTTTTGGAGCCCTGCCAGCCAGTGTTAGGGTGTAGAAATGTGTAAAATGACTTGTGATCTAAATAAAGCACCCAATTTTAAAGTTTCAGATACAATTTGAGCCTTCTAGATTAAAAAAATAAAATGTGTAGGCCTATGTATTCGCACGCAGTCAAAACCAGCCAAATGAGAAATGGGGACCAAATCAGAATTTGAGGTGATCTTTTTCAAAAGACATTTGTGAAAAATTTTGGGCGTTTACCCCCCTTTTTCTTCCCGTTAAAAGATCGGGCAAAAGAAGTACTTTAACCTCCATGGAAGAAATTTCCTCAAATCACAGTGGTATATTTAGAATAACACAAAATGTTAATAGGGCCAAGAGAAGAAAAAAACAATAGGTGTCAAAGACCTACAGTGCTATAGGCAGTTGTATTGGTAAGTGATAATGATGTAGAGTCAAACTCTATGGACACGGTGTTATACTGTTATAGATTGGACAGTTATTTTGATGTGTAACTGATATTTGGTCAGATTGTATGTACAAGATGCTATTGACTGGACAGACGTATCAAAGTGTGAGAGTGATGTAATATGTCAATCACCGTGGATGAATCAAGCTGGTGTGTGGACAGCTGTATTGGTGAGTGAGAATGATATATTATGATCCATCTGCGTGGATGGCAAGCATGTTTTCACTTAGTTTTTATCTTTTGATTGACGTTTTTGTCATAGTTTGGGACTCGTTGTTATTGTGTGTCTGGCATAATCGTACTCTTTTTGTTTTTCAGCTCCGCCACATCTTCTCAGGGAAATATATCCATGTCAGTACGACAAAGACTTCCATTATGGAGAGTAACAACATGGCTGTGAGTTGGCATGGCTTCTTTTACAAACCTGTCATCTTTCTTTAACATTCTGTTGTTGTTGTTTTTTTCTTTGGTTTTCTGTCTCTTTGCTGTAATAAGTTTACCCCGGTGGATTTGTTACATTTGTTTAAATATGGTATAGTTATTTGGGAGAAGGGTCAAGTAGAAGAATAATTTGCCTCCACTGGAGTGTAGCCTTATCTCGTTTGACATTTTGGACTCATGAAAAGTCTTAAGAACGATAGTATGTACATGTACCCTAGTTTTCAGTGTGACTTTTCACAATCAACCTGCTATAAGATAATACAAACTTTAAGGCATTATATCATGCATCTCAATAATGTGTTCTTTCTAAATCGGAGGCTCTTGTTATAATGTAAGAAGTACCCATCGTATTGTTTAGCAGAAGAATGATTTTATCCGATAGGACAGTAAACTTTATCCTGTTAACATGATATTGTTTGAATATTGCAGCAGCAGTGAGTGGATAATGCAGTCTTACTAACTTTGCCACTACAAAATATTACTTCAGATTTGCTTGAAATTTGTGCCAGACAATTATTTAAAATTAATGCAGAAGGTACTGCCTAGCAAAATAGCAATTAAGTCTCCTCCTTGCATTTGAATTTGTATCACATAATTTCCTACAAAATATTCACAGTAGGGTCACAGAGAGTCTGTGTTTATGAAGTAGCCCTAAATCTTTATCATGTTATATTACATAAACTTTATTATTTAAAAAATCGAATTATAAATTTGGAAAGTAATAACAAAGGACTTTCTGATATGTATATTATCCTCTGAAAAACGATTCTGATAGTGATTTGAGTTTTGTATAGTGTGTTAGAAAATTTCTTGTCCAACAGTAAACATTTTCGTGCATAATAATAGATCTTAATGAGCATTTATATGCTCCTCCCCACCCCACCAAAGAAACTCAGAACACCGCACCATTGCACCGGCCCAAGGCTGGTTTTTTTTTTGTTTTTGTGGTAGTTTGCCTAATGATACAATAGGCATTGCAGTGTATTTAACACTATGCCTGGGTGCCTTCAAGTACAGGGTTTGCTGGGGTGCCGCAGAGTTGGGAAACTTCGCCCTACATTCAGTGCCAACTTGTTTCTCGGTTCAAACTTGCAATCAGTCGTGCGTTTGTAATGAAAGAAAACGCATGGTCCTATCCCCCTGTCCAGTGTCCAAAACAGGAATTTGGCAATAATACTGTACTATAATACTATAATGAATACTGTTTCCTCAGTGCCGCAGCCAAGTTTAACTTTATACAGTGTTATAAATCTTCCTATCTTCATGTCATTCCTTCCTTCCAGACCCACTCCTTAAAATCTCGTTGAACGCATTACGTATTTTGCAGACTGATGTTATAAATGAATAAAATAAATTCCTCTTGTTAGC